>JBBGZY010002720.1:0-38990 GCA_037952925.1 Lithobates clamitans
ATTGAGGTTAATACCAAAGTGATTTGAGGTCTCACTTTTTGGTTACATTTCAGATCTTCCCAATGGGGACAAGGTGCTCGTGGTCTAAGCACCCAAAACCAGGCGGACCTACTTCTTCGGGAGACCTGCCGAGACAAGGTCCACCCAAGTACTAGGTGGAGTTCCCCCAAAGGGAGACTCTAAGGTAGAGGGAGAACTTGACTTTAAGACCATGTGTCCTCCCAAGTCTTTCAGGGCAAGTCCGAGTTACCTACATCCTACTAATTGTGAGGGGTTTATTATATCTGCAGCTCACAGTACATTATCCTGGTGGTCATTAGGTAGAATGGTCATCCTGGTGGTCATTAGGTAGAATGCTTTTTCTAATGGTGGTAATTGATAGAAAGCCCCCACCCCCCTTTACAGATTGCTAAAAAGATCATTGGTGACAGTGACTACTTATCCGAGAGGCAAAAATTGTTTAATACTCAAGGAACCCCTAGTAACCTCTGAAGAAGTGCTAGGGTTCCACTGTACCCTGGTTGAGAAAGGCTGAGTTAGATGTTAACTGCCAAAACTTAAGTACTAGGCGGGGTTTCCCCAAAGAGGGACTCCATGGAAGTGGGAGGACCTGACCAAAAGGCCATGTGCCCTCCCATCCAAGACTTTCAGGGCAAGTATGAGGAAGTCAGGACCTACACCATACTAATTGTGAAGGGATTATTATATCTACAGCTCACAGTACATTAACCTGGTGGTCAGTGGGTAGAATGCTTCTTCCAATGGTTGTTATTGGGAAGAATCCCCTCCTTACAGATGGCTAAAAAGATAATTGGTGACAATGATTATCTGAAAGGCAAAATTGTTCATTGCTCAAGGAACCCCTAGCATCTGCTGAAGGAGCCTTAGGGTTCCACTGCACCCTGGTTGAGAAAGACTGAGAGAGATGGTAACTATTAAATCAAAATTGGTCAAATCAAGCCAACTTGGTGTGGAGGTCCCCTTTATAACCCCTCCCAAGTCTCCTGTCCTCTGTGTGAGCAAAGGGAGTCTACGAAGTGACAGCGACGGCCGCCATAGCTGGCACTCAGCAGGCACGCTGATTATACTGTTAGCACGGAGAGACATCTTTAAACAGACATGTAATCAAAGCCCGGGACAACCGCGAAGAGCGAGATCCATTTACCAGACTTGACCCGCTGCTGAAAGAGGTCTAAATTAGGAACGGGGACAGGAAAGGGCACAGTATAAAACTCAAAACTGGAAAGGAACGATAAGAATATAAAAACCTTATCTAAGCTAAAGCTCACAACACAACCAGAGAATACATTTCTTTATCAATATGCAGCTATAAGCAGAACTACTCCAACATGGAGAAGTATACGTCTGCAGGATCGGCTTCCAGTCGAGTAGCTTTTCATTGGCAGTACCGGTCTCCTTGGTTCGAATCTGAGCCAGGCCACTATCTGCATGGAGTTTTCCTCTTCTCCCCATGCTTGTGTGTCTTTTCTCTAGGTTCTTCCATTTCCTCCCACAATCCAAAGACAAGCTGGTAGGTTAATTGGATCCTGTCTAAATTAGCCCTAGTATGTGTGTACACATTGGCTATATATACACACACACACACACACACACACACACACACACACGTGTCATCACATTCTCCATCCTGGTCCCAAGCCAAGGAGGGGTTTAGAAAAAAAACCTTGAGACCTACTTCATTAAAAAAATAATTGGCATGAAAATTCTATGGAAAAGGCTCTCAAGCAAATCAGACATGGCGTCCAGAGAGCTGTCCCATAGAATCAGTGAGAAACAGATATACAAACACACACGGACAGACCAGGTCTCAAGTCACACAAGGGAGTGTTCTCCTACTTGTCAAGCACACAGATGATATACAACCTGATGGATAATCTTGTGAAGGATAAAAGACTTTCACGTGTTGGGACTCCCGTTCCTACCTCCACCTGACTCTCCAGCAGGCTGGCCTTTATGGATACCAGGCCATTGAAACCCTCGTCGGGGAAGCGGAGACCTTCCACAAAGAACTCCAGTTCTCGAGTCCCCGTGTAGCGGGTCTTGTAGAATAACTTCTGCCTGCCCAGGACGTGCGTGTACACTTTACCTGCAGAGGAAACGAGTCACAGGCATCAGGGTGGAGCACACATGTAATGGCACTGATGGTAAACCACACCACCAGACCCTATCCCATTACTACTCTGCCTTCCTATATTTTAAATGTAAAGCTATCCCCTAAAGGCAATGGTTCTCAACCACCCAGTTGTGTCCTCCCTCCTTCTAGGTCTCCAGATCGCTGCTGACCTCCCTTAGCACCTCTCAGATTCCATAGTGCCATCCAACTTCTCACAGTGCTCCCAGGCCCCCTGAGAGCCCGCCGTCCCCACAGTGCTTCCCAACTTCCCACAGTGCCCCTCCAGCCCCTAGCTTATTGCAGAGCTCCCACGGTGCCCCAGCAGTATCCCACATTGCCCTCCAGTCTCCTACATTGCCCCTGCAAAATTCCCAGCCTCTTGGAGAGAACCGCAACCCCCTCCAGAGACCTCATCCCCCACATCTGGCCCCAACTCCTGCCAGAAACCTCTGCCCCAACAGGGCCACCAAGTCCCCTGCAGAGTCCCCAAAATCCCTCCAGAACCTTCATCCCCCCAAACAGTGACATCCAGCCCCATCCCCCACAGTTGTCCCCAGCTCCCTCCATTGACCTGAACCCAAACAGTGCCACCAAGTGTGCAGCAGAGTCCCCAAACCCCCTCTAGGACCTTCATCACCCCTTCTCACCTGTGATATCCAGCCCCATCCAGAGACCCCATCCCCCACAGTTGCCCCCAGCTCCCTCTACAGACCCCAACAGGGCCACCAAGTCTGCTGAAGAGTCACCAATCCCCCCCTCCAGAACCTTTACCCTCCCTTCCCCACCAGTGACATCAAGAGACCCCACCCCCAGAGTTGCCCCTAGCTGAACCCCAACAGCACCACCAAGTTTGCTGCAGAATCACCAAACTTCCTGCAGAACCTTCACCCCCCCCCCCCCACAGCGACACCCAGTCCCATCCAGAGACCCCATCCCCCACGGTTGCCCCCAGCTCGCTCCAGAAACCCCATCCCCAACAAGGCCACCAATTCTACTGCAGAGTGCCCTATCCCCCTCCAATACCTTCATTTTCCTAGAGTGATACCCAGCCCCACCCAGAGATCCCATCCCCCACGGTTGCCCCCAGCTCCCTCGCCCCGCAACAAGGCCATCAAGTCTACTGCAGAGTGCCCAATCCCTCTCCAAAACCTTCATCACCCATGGTGACACCTAGCCCCTTCCATAGACCCCATCCTCCACAGTTGTCCCCAGCTTGCTCCAGGAACCTCATCCTCAACAGGGATACCATGTCTGTTGAAGAGACTGTTGGGTCCAGGTCTCAACAAGGTTGAGAACTACTACTCTATAGTACACCAGATATATATTGAAATGCCAACAAAAAAATGGAAATTATTAACCAGATAAAAATGTAGCTGCGAAAGACTGACCATGGAAGGGTCAGCCCACCCAAAATTAAATTTAAACCACAAGACAGTTTCTTACCCCTCTCAGGGACACTACTAGATATGCTGTCCAGAAGACAAATAGTTAATAAGCAGACAGGGGATTAGGAGATCTGATACCTCCTGTTTAGTCCAATGTAGTTTCCCTAAGCCGAGGCTTTCGCGGGTGATACACAATGTACTAATAGTTCATTACTTCGGATTCTGCGACAGGCGCGATTTTGCTAATGGACCGCCTAATATACATTCCTGACCAAGGGCTCCTTACACGCCAGGCAGCCTCATGTTGTAACAATATCGGGTGTCTGCTGCCGTAATGATGAAATGTTTGCAGGCTCTTGAGGTGGATCAGGTTTAGAGGGTTTGGCATTTGAGGAGAAGCCGCTTCAAGAGGCTGAAAATTTGTCATAGTCAGCGGGGCAATTTGTGTGTCAGATGGAGAGGACAGCTGAGTCTAGACCACTTATACAGAGCTTCTGATTTCAGATCTTATGCGTACCGTGACCGCCTGGAGGCCAATTGAAAGATGAACGAATTACATTTAATGATAGGCTCAAAAAAAAAGAAAGACTTTACCAAGTTAATCTGTATGTTTTGTAAGGTCATCATAAATCTTGTTTGGCATCTTTTTCTATCATTAAATATATATTAACTCTTAGTACGATAGTACGATATACACACACCAATCAGCCGTAGCATTAGGACCACCCACCATAACCCATCCAGGCATGGACTCCACTAGACCTGTAAAGGTATGCTGTGGTATCCGACACCAAGTTATCAAGAGCAGACCTGCAAGTTGGGAGGCATGGCCTCCATGGATCATAGTGTTTCCAGCACATCCCACAGATGCTCGACTGGATTGAGATCTGGAGAACCTGAAAGCCAAGTCAAAATCCCAAACTCTTTGTGTTCCTCAAACCATTCTTGAATTCACCAGACCAGGCCACCTTCTTCCATTGCTCCATGCTCACATCCCCCTTTTAGGTTCTTTTTCCCTTCCCCACCTCCACCAATGAGTCTTCCCCTCCCCATCTCCAACAATGAGCCTTCCCCTCCCCACCGCCATCAATGAGTCTTCCCCTCCCCACCGCCATCAATGAGCCTTCCCCTCCCCACCGCCATCATCGAGCCTTCCCCTCCCCACCGCCATCATCGAGCCTTCCCCTCCCCACCTCCATCATCGAGCCTTCCCCTCCCCACCTCCATCATCGAGCCTTCCCCTCCCCACCTCAATCATCGACCCTTCCCCTCCCCACCTCAATCATCGAGCCTTCCCCTCCCCACCTCAATCATCGAGCCTTCCCCTCCCCACCTCAATCATCGAGCCTTCCCCTCCCCACCTCAATCATCGAGCCTTCCCCTCCCCACCTCAATCATCGAGCCTTCCCCTCCCCACCTCAATCATCGAGCCTTCCCCTCCCCACCTCAATCATCGAGCCTTCCCCTCCCCACCTCAATCATCGAGCCTTCCCCTCCCCACCTCAATCATCGAGCCTTCCCCTCCCCACCTCAATCATCGAGCCTTCCCCTCCCCACCTCAATCATCGAGCCTTCCCCTCCCCACCTCCATCATCGAGCCTTCCCCTCCCCACCTCCATCATCGAGCCTTCCCCTCCCCACCTCCATCATCGAGCCTTCCCCTCCCCACCTCCATCATCGAGCCTTCCCCTCCCCACCTCCATCATCGAGCCTTCCCCTCCCCACCTCCATCATCGAGCCTTCCCCTCCCCACCTCCATCATCGAGCCTTCCCCTCCCCACCTCCATCATCGAGCCTTCCCCTCCCCACCTCCATCATCGAGCCTTTCCCTCCCCACCTCCATCATCGAGCCTTTCACTCCCCACCTCCATCATCGAGCCTTCCCCTCCCCACCTCCATCATCGAGCCTTCCCCTCCCCACCTCCATCAATGAGCCTTCCCCTCCCCACCTCCATCAATGAGCCTACCCCTCCCCACCTCCATCAATGAGCCTACCCCTCCCCACCTCCACCAATGAGCCTTCCCCTCCCCACCTCCATCAATGAGCCTACCCCCCCCCCCACCTCCATCAATGAGCCTTCCCTCCCCCTCCTCCATCAATGAGCCTTCCCTCCCCACCACCATCAATGAGCCTTGGCTGCCCATGACCCTGTCACTGGTTGCCGATTGCCGGTTTCCTTCCTTGGACCACTGTTGGTCGGTCCTGACCACTGCAGACCGGGAACATCCCACAAGAGCTGCAGTTTTGGAGTTGTTCTGACCCAACTGCCTAGACATTACAATTTAGTCCTTGTCAAAGTCTATCAAATCCTGACCATTTTTTCTGCTTTCAACACATTAACTTCAGGGACATGTTCTTTCCCTACCAAATAAATCCCACCCACTTTCAGGTGCCAGATAATTAATGTTATTCACTTGTCAGTGATCAGAATATTTTGACTGACCGGTATGTATGTATGTATGTGTATATATAACCTGCTTCTCAAGTCACTTAATGTCTAGCCCCTTTTTTATGAAGACAGGGTATGGAAACATCCCCCTCAGTGTTACACTTTAGCTATTCTTTTCCATTATGGCCGCACAGGTTCGAACAATGTTTTATTTTAACAAGTTGCCGTGGGAGAACTAAAGACACCTAAGATGTTGCGTCTACGCAAAAAGACCACTGTCAGGCAATGATGGTAGACAGCTAGGTTTATCGGTCTCAGGAGTCAGAAGGTTAAAGAGGAACTAAACCCATCAATTTAATGGTTAAACAAAAAAAATAAAAAATAAAGTTACATTCCCGGCATGCCAGGATTGCCAACGATCACCTTGGCTTGTGCTTTCAACCAAACTGTCAAACCATCAAACGGCCGGTGTCATAACAGATCACATGTACAGCATCATGTCAGTGGCAGATCAAACAGAGGCCAAGATGGCAGCTTCTTTGGCCGAAAAGGATAGGAGGGTTTAGTTCCACTTTAAATCAAAATACATTTGGATCTAAAAGTTCATGCTTAGCGGAAAGCTTAAAGTGGAGCTCCACCCAAAAGGCTAAACTCCGCTTGTTCGAATCCCCTCCACTGAAAATAATGAACCTATTGGATCCGCATGAGGGTCAGGCAACTGGCGTTTTCAGGTGAGGTCAGAAAAGCAGAAAAAAAAAAGGAATTGTTGGAATGTCTTCATGTGACGTACTGTGCAGATAGAAGACCCCCAGGCTCTGTGCGTCCGTGGCGGAGACGTGAAGCATCAGATGATACCCCGTAGGCAGTTTCTCTGGCCCTTTGATTCTGAGGATCATCTTGGACATGTCCAGGAGATCTGCGGATACAGACAGGTCAGAGCTCGCTCCTGGATAAAGCGGGAAAAAAAAAAAAGGGAAGAGGAGATCCGCCAATTACCTGTCTTGGAGAGCAATATATTATCATCTGCGTCCACTGTGCGGGAAAACAGGCTGTCCTTGTCGCAGTTCACGAGCAGGATGGCCCCCTGACCATTAGGGCCCCACGTCCACGAGGCCTGACCAGGAGAAGAGCAGAGAACTTCATTAAACCGACATTATACCATCTGACTACATCACAAGATCCACCTATATGATAACACCACCCATGATGTATCTATGTTTTGTAGATATTTGTAGATTTTATAGATAGATTTTTGTAGATATTATACAGTATCTGACAAAAGTAAGTACACCCCTCACATTTTTTTGTAAATATTTTCTTCTGTCTTTTCATGTGACAGCACTGAAGAAATGACACTTGTCTACAATGTAAAGTAGTGAGTGTACAGCTTGTATAACAGTGTAAATTTGCTGTCCCCTCAAAATAACTCAACACATAGCCATTAATGTCTAAACCGCTGGCAACAAAAGTCAGTACACCCCTAAGTGAAAATGTTCAAATTGGGCCCAATTAGCCATTTTCCCTCCCTGGTGTCATGTGACTCGTTAGTGTTACAAGGTCTCAGGTGTGAATGGGGAGCAGGTGTGTTAAATTTGATGTTATCGCTCTCACTCTCTCATACTGGTCACTGGAAGTTCAGCATGGCACCTCATGGCAAAGAACTCTCTCAGGATGAGAAAAAAAAAAAAGAATTGTTGCTCTACATAAAGATGGCCTAGGATATAGGAAGATTGCCAAGACCCTGAAATTGAGCTGCAGCACGGTGGCCAAGATCATACAGCGGTATAACAGGACAGGTTCCACTCAGAACAGGCCTCGCCATGGTCCACCAAAGAAGTTGAGGTCACGTGCTCAGCGTCATATCCAGAGGTTGTCTTTGGGAAATAGAGGTATGAGTGCTGCCAGCATTGCTGCAGAGGTTGTAGGGGTGGAGGGTCAGCCTGTCAGTGCTCAGACCATACGCCGCACACTGCATCAAATTGGTCTGCATGGCTGTCCTCCCAGAAGGAAGCCTCTTCTAAAGATGATGTACAAGAAAGACCGCAAACAGTTTGCTGAAGACAAGCAGACTAAGGACATGGATTACTGGAACCATGTCCTGTGGTCTGATGAGACCAAGATAAACTTATCTGGTTCAGATGGTGACAAGCGTGTGTGGGGGCAACCAGGTGAGGAGGACAAAGACAAGTGTGTCTTGTCTACAGTCAAGCATGGTGGTGGGAGTGTCATGGTCTGGGGCTGCATGAGTGCTGCCGGCACTGGGGAGCTACAGATCATTGAGGGGACCATGAATGCCAACATGTACTGTGACATACTGAAGCAGAGCATGATCCCCTCCCTTCAGAGACTGGACCACAGGGCAGTATTCCAACATGATAACCACCTCAAACACACCTCCAAGACCACCACTGCCTTGCTAAAGAAGCTGAGGGTAAAGGTGATGGACTGGCCAAGCATGTCTCCAGACCTAAACCCTATTGATCATCTGTGGGACATCCTCAAAACGGAAGGTGGAGGAGCACAAGGTCTCCAACATCCACCAGCTCTGTGATGTCATCATGGAGGAGGGGAAGAGGACTCCAGTGACAACCTGTGAAGCTCTGGTGAACTCCATGCCAAAGAGGGCCCAATTTGGACATTTTCACTTAGGGGTGTACTGACTTTTGTTGCCAGCGGTTTAGACATTAATGGCTGTGTGTTGAGTTATTTTGAGGGGACAGCAAATTTACACTGTTATACAAGCTGTACACTCACTACTTTACATTGTAAACAAGTGTCATTTCTTCAGTGTTGTCACATGAAAAGGTAGAATAAAAGATTTACAAAAAGATTTACAAAAAAATGTGACTGAGGGACTTACTTTTGTGAGATACTGTATATGGCACCCTTTCAGCCTCATCTTGAGTACAGGGGTCCGTCACAGTTATCTTTAAGTCATCAATGATGAGACGACCTGTCAAAGCACATTTTACCTTATGTGGATTATTCTTCTCTACCACTCCATCGCGATCGGCGTCAACATCCAGCGAAATGCCTGCCAGGCAAAAACAGCACAAGACACAAAAATGTCAGAAGGATGAAAAACGGAAAGAGAGCTGATGGGGGGTGACACACAGGCTGACCTGAGCACAAAGTTCATATAATTTAAAATACAACATAATAAAACAGCATTACATAATAATAACAAATATTGCAATAAAACCGATAAAATAAATTGGTGATGGAAAGAGCAACATTGTCATTAAAATTCTGCAAATTTATTTATTTTTATTTTTTTTGCAGTGACCAGAGCTTATAAAAAGGACTCCAGCAACACATACTGACTGCCGCAATAATGTTCTTATTCTGTGCACCCAAAATACATGCAATCTTTTTAATGATGTGGCGCACAAAAATTCAGGTCACGGGGATTTTCCCACGTCTGATGCACACAGGAACATGCATCGCAAATGGTTGGTTATTTGGTACACCAGTAACCTGGGCCATTTTAATTTAATGGTGTGTTGCTAAAAGTTTATTGGGCCAAATGATGCTATATATATTTTTTTTTTTTTTTAATTTACATTTTTTTTTATAATTTATAAAAAATATTTTTTACAAAATGTGGAGCTTTATGGTAACAGGAAAAAAAATGTACACTTTAATGTAAAATGTAAAGACCCGTTTTGAATTTGACTACATGTTAGAATCCTTCCGGTTGATTCTAATATTTCCTAAAAAAAGATTTAAAATGTTTTTCTTTACTCAAACTATGTTAACTTTTTTTTTCACCCTTATTTATTGGGAACAAAGCGGTATATAAGAAATTTTATTTATTTTTTTTAATAACAAAATAGTTTTTGCAGGACTTTATTAGTCATGTAAAAACTATTTTGTGATTTAATTAAAAAATAAACAATGTAGAAAAATAGTAAAAAAAAAAATAAAAAGCACACTTTTACTTAAATCTAAAATAAATCCTACCCAAAAAATAAAATTTGTAGCCCTAGTTTGGATTCTAGACTACAATTAAGGAAAAAAAAAATGATCATGAAGCCAGAAGCCATCTTGATTGGCTATCGTTTGGTCCTTTTGACTGGAGCTGTGACCCCATAGGAGGTTACCATGGTCTGAACTGAAAGTTTCCACTTTATCATAGGGGTGCACCAGCAACATTTTAAAGCAGCACCCAGAGAACAGATGTAAGGTCGCAGCGTCTCCCAAGGCAATCGTGAAGATTCCGAATATCATTTTAAGACCCGTGCTAGAAACACAACAGCTGCAAAGGGATCTTCACAGCGCGCTCCGGAAGGATGACATCTTTAACAGGACAATAGGAGTTAGATTGCAGCCATGTGGTAATGCAGACTACGGCCTCCAAGAGCTCAATGATCTCCAAAAATA
This sequence comes from Lithobates clamitans, assembly GCA_037952925.1. Taxonomy (NCBI): domain Eukaryota; kingdom Metazoa; phylum Chordata; class Amphibia; order Anura; family Ranidae; genus Lithobates; species Lithobates clamitans. Next base: position 10,293 of record JBBGZY010002720.1, read on the forward strand.
GCAACTAGTTTCTGTCATTTTTGTCGTTTCTTCGCCGTGACACGCACATGTCCCAGTAGCCGGAGTTTAGGAGAACATAACGGGTGTCAGGTTATCCGAGACAATCCCAAACCTCCAAGGCTGAGGCTCTTCTCAGGTGACAACGGGAGGTGGGGATATTTATCATCTTTCCCTCTATAGAGGAAAACTGCAACATGACAGCACATAAAAACTCTAAGATGAAGCCTGGAGATTTATGGCTCGTGTGAAGTCAAAGCATATATAGATTATTATATCACTAGAGGGGTCACAGAAAGGAGGTCCTGATTCCTCTATGGAGATCTTTATATCACTAAAGGGGTCACCAGCAGGAGGAAGGAGGTCCTAGTTCCTCTATCTTTAGATCACTAAAGGGGTCACCAGCAAGGAGGAGGTCCTAGTTACGCTATATAGATCTTTATCTCACTAGAGGGATCACCAGCAGGAGGAAGGAGGTCCTGATTCCTCTATATAGTTCATAAACCTTTATATCACTAGAGGGGTCACCAGCAGGAGGAAGGAGGTCCAGATTCCCCTATATAGATCTTTATATCACTAGAGGGGTCACCAGCAGGAGGAAGGGGGTCCTGATTCCTCTATATAGATCTTTATATCACTAGAGGGGTCACCAGCAGGAGGAAGGAGGTCCAGATTCCCCTATATAGATCTTTATATCACTAGAGGGGTCACCAGCAGGAGGAAGGGGGTCCTGATTCCTCTATATAGATCTTTATATCACTAGAGGGGTCACCAGTAGAAGGAAGGAGGTCCTGATTTCTCTATATAGATCTTTATATCACTAGAGGGATCACCAGCAGGAGGAAGGAGGTCCTGATTCCTCTATATAGATCTTTATATCACTAGAGGGGTCATCAGCAGGAAGAAGGAGGTCCTGATTCCTCTATATAGATCTTTATATCACTAGAGGGATCACCAGCAGGAGGAAGGAGGTCCTGATTCCTCTATATAGATCTTTATATCACTAGAGGGGTCACCAGCAGGAGGAAGGAGGTCCCGATTCCTTTATGTAGATCTTCAGTGAGAGCTCATTTAGAATACGGTGTCCAGTTCTGGAGACTTCACTTACATAAAGATATTGATAAGATGGAATATGTATGATAAAAAGTCTGATGGATAAAACAAACATATCAGAAGAGACTTCAGGAACTTCATATGTACAGTCTGGAGGAAAGAAGGGAAAGGATGGACATGTCTGAAGCCTTCAAATCCATGAAGGGTGTGAATAAGGTTCAGGAGGGCAGAATTTTGAGTATGAAACCAAGATCAAGAAGAACAAAAAAAAAAAAAAAAAAAAAAAAAAAAACAGACATGACCTCAAACTAGCAATTGGGAAAGTTAAAATCTAACCTTGGAGTATTAATTTTGGGGAAAGCGTAGATATATTTGGAACAGCCCTAAAGCAGAAGTGGGGAGACAGACAGCCGTAAGTGAATTTTATCGTGCTTGAGAATGCAGAAGGTTTGGAGTGAAGCGATTCCCTTTATTGTCTCTCTAAAGTTCTTACAGATGCATGCTTTACCTTTAATAATGTATAAAGCCTGAAGAAGGGATCCTGAAAAGTTATCCTGAAAGCTTGCATCTCAAGTGAGCCAATAAAGGGGATGACGCACTCAAAACCTGCTGCATTAATCAATGGCCAACATGGTGCTGTACTCTACTACTAACATTCTTGGGACATACACGGATCTATATCCAGACGAAAAGGCAGATGACCTTGATCCTGGCTTGCCGTAAATTCCCCCCAGTTATGTTCCCATCACTGTGTTTTTCAGTGAACCATCAATCAGCCAGAACTGCACTGTCACAGCAGACCAGGAATATCCCAGGATTCTCTGTCCTGCTAGAATGTAGAGGAGGGTGTGCACTGTATGACATGAGACATACATCTCAAAAGGGACCTCAAGGACACTGACCCAGGGGGGCCTGACAAATAGAATATCTACAGAGTTCTGCCTGATTTTAATACTGTTGATCCTGGCTGGACTACCTCTGTGTTTCTCAGCAATTCCCCTCCATCATCCAGGCAGAGGTGAGCTAGTAAAGTGGAATGCTTTATCACAAGGTACTAATGTGGAAAAAAAAAGGGGGGGGGGGATTTTTTTTTTTTTTTTTTACAACCCAAGTCTAATGAAAGCATCAAAGCAAAGGTCTAGACCTAGTCCAAACTGTTGTAATATTGGTATATGGCATGTATAATTTTTTATATATATATATATATATATATATATATATATATATATATATATATATATATATATATATATATATATATATATATATATATATATATATATATATATATATATATATATATATACACACACACACACACATATACATACATACATACATATATACATACACTCTCCCCTTTCTTCAGGGCTATAAAACAGATACAGAGATGACCGCCGAAAGAAGAATTCCCATATAGCTTCAATTTATATTAAAACCATTTCTGTATCTGTTTTATAGCCCTCAAGTACAGGGAGATCTTTGGGCCCCTGAAACGCGTTGGCTGACCTCTGATTTAGTGCTCTTATTAGGCATCATAATTTGGGACCTCACTTGGAGATATCCTATTTTTGTTAAGACTCACTGGAACCACTGCACCCAGTTTTAATCTGAATAATGTACTGTTAACATTGAATCAATCACCTCATTTTACACTTGTTTAGGAGGGGAAAAAAATAGACCAGTTGGCCTTGAAAATGTATTCTGCTTCCTAAACTGCCCAAGTATGTGAGAGTACATATCTGGTTATTTTTCTATATGTGATCTAATAATTTATATCTGATATCTAATAATGTATCCATTAATCTATGCCTCCATTCAACAATCAATCAATCTGCCAACTCAAGCCATTCATCAAGCTATCCACCAACCTACCCATCGACCCTTTTACCAATCCATCCACCAACTCATCCATCTATCCATTCAGCAACCCATCCACCAACCCATCCATCTATCCATTCACCAATCCATCCATCTATCCATTCACCAATCCATCCACCAACTCATCCATCTATCCATTCACCAATCCATCCACCAACTCATCCATCTATCCATTCACCAACTCATCCATCTATCCATTCACCAATCCATCCACCAACTCATCCATCTATCCATTCACCAATCCATCCACCAACTCATCCATCTATCCATTCACCAATCCATCCACCAACTCATCCATCTATCCATTCACCAATCCATCCACCAACTCATCCATCTATCCATTCACCAATCCATCCACCAACTCATCCATCTATCCATTCACCAATCCATCCACCACCTCATCCATCTATCCATTCACCAATCCATCCACCAACTCATCCATCTATCCATTCACCAATCCATCCACCAACTCATCCATCTATCCATTCACCAATCCATCCACCACCTCATCCATCTATCCATTCACCAATCCATCCACCAACTCATCCATCTATCCATTCACCAATCCATCCATCTATCCATTCACCAATCCATCCACCAACTCATCCATCTATCCATTCACCAATCCATCCACCAACTCATCCATCTATCTATTCACCAATCCATCCATCTATCCATCTATCCATTCACCAATCCATCCACCAACTCATCCATCTATCCATTCACCAATCCATCCACCAACTCATCCATCTATCCATTCACCAATCCATCCACCAACTCATCCAGCTATCCATTCACCAATCCATCCATCTATCCATTCACCAATCCATCCATCTATCCAATCACCAACCTACCCATCCATCTATCCTGTTCAATACATTTTTATTTAATAAAAGTATTCATTAGGTAAAGACTGAAGTGTGCAGTATGTGCAGTTTATACAGGTATCAGGGAACAAATAAATGTTAAAAAAAACACAATAAAACAAAAATAAAAACTAGAAATTTTGTTTGCAGGATCAGATGTCTATCTTAGTCGCATATGGAGCTTGTATAGCAAAGGAAAAAATGAAAAAAAAAAAAAAACTGAAAGTTTGGAAAGGTACAGAAGTAGTAAGAGAGGAGGGGAAGGGGGGGGGGGGTAAATAAAATGGTATAATTCAGAGGAGTGGTGAGGGGTGGGAGGAGAGTCTGTCGGGGGGTTTCCAGGGTTGTTAGTGCCAGGGTATCGTAGGGAAGGTTATCGCAGTTCTAAAAGACTACCCATCCATCAATTCAACTGATCAAACCCATGCATCCAGCTATCCATCAATCCACCCACCCATCTACCCATGAATCAATCCACCCACCCACCTGCCCATGAATCAATCCACCCACCCACCTGCCCATGAATCAATCCACCCACCCGTCTGCCCATGAATCAATCAACCCACCCGTCTGCCCATGAATCAATCAACCCACCCACCAACTCACCCATTCACTCATGAATCAATCCACCCACCCATCTGCCCATGAATCAATCAACCCATCCACCCACCAACTCACCCCTCCACTCATCCATCCATCCACCCATCTACCCATGAATCAATCCACCCATCCATCTACCCATGAATCAATCCACCCACCCATCTACCCATTAATCAACCCATCCACCCACCCATCTGCCCATGAATCAACCCATCCACCCACCCATCTGCCCATGAATCAATCAACCCATCCACCCACCAACTCACCCATCCACCCACCCACCCACTCATCCACCTACCCATGAATCAATCAACCCATCCACCCACCAACCCACCCACTCATCCACCTACCCATGAATCAATTCACCCATCCACCTACCCACCCATCCACTCACTTATCCATCAACTCACCCATCCATCAACTCACCCATCCATCAACTCACCCATCCATCAACTCACCCATCCATCAACTCACCCATCCATCAACTCACCCATCCATCAACTCACCCATCCATCAACTCACCCATCTACCTACCCATCAATCCACCCATCAACTCATCCATCTACCCACCCATCAATCCCTCCGTCTACCCATCCACTCTTTTATTTATGATGGAAATTAATCTTGCTCAGTTTAGTGAAATGAGTTGATAACTCACTGATTGCTGTGAGGTACACTCCGGATTTATCCACGGGAGTGTCGGCCCCCTTTCCATAGTAGGCGAAGGTTATCTGGAAAAGACAAGCAGAAGGAAATCATTGCAGCTTCGTCCACCTAGTGTGACCATTAGAAGAGAAGAGATCAGGGTGCAGAACAACCCAATAATTCCTCCTTATTCTGCCCTCTTGCACATTTGTCATATGTTTTATACATCCCGGATATCTGTGGATTGTGGGTTTGTGTGGATATTGAACACCTAGGGGTCCATGTACAAAAAAACCACAGACACGAATAGTGGTGAGCGCCTGTATGCGGGTATAAAGTGTTACTACCATACACTCACTTATGGCGTATGTACGTATATCCCCCACCCCCTGGAGATGCCAGTGGATGAACCAGCCAGCCAGATGCCACCCAAAGCTAAAACTATCAGTTCTGAGTGAAACGACCCAGTAATTCAGGAAGTCAACCAATCAGCTTCCAGCCCTTCCTACCTTGCCGTCGTTGATCTCCGTGCTGGGCTGCGTCATGTGTAACTCCAACACGGTCTTGCTGGACAGCGGCCACAGCTTCTCTCCATTGACCACCTTCTGATTGGAGGCGTCGCTGTTGAGAATCTCGGTCTCGATGTTCGGGCTGTGGCGCATGCTGAACCACTTGCAGTCCGCCGGGGAGCCGCTGGAGGGAGGAGAAAGAGATAGAGAGAGGGGACAGTGAGGTGACCCATCGCCACAAGCTGAGCTCCCGCTGTCAGTGCTTGGAAACGGGTGACATTTACAGTGGAATGTACCATTGGGTTGCAGTCTTGGGGGTGAGGAGGCTGCAGGAAGGCACCTACAGAGGGCAGCACTGTGCTACTCTAGGATTAGAACTACTACATGCAGCTCGTTCATTCTGATGTCAGACCTCAGAGCACTTCAGGAACAGTCATCACACGAGTTGAAGGAGTCAGTTATGTTTTTATTTTTGCCTTTCAGCTAAAGGACTGCACTCTAGCACAATAAAAAAAAACAAATGTGGTGCCTTTTATTTCGGGTCTAGATGTTTGCTTATTTTCATAGAGATTTTTTTCATTGAGATTTTTTTCTGTTTAATCCTTCGGTGACCAAAATACATTGACACTTAGATGCTGGGTTTAGCAGCATCAGAGCTCATTTAGGTGCGAGAACTAGGAACACGCACAGGTGCACATTCTTAGCGCTCAGCTGCAGTGTGAAAGTGGTCCTAAAGTCAAAACTTTTTTCTTTTCCAATTCTTTAAAGTTTTCACGATGCAGAAAAAAATAAAGTAAAACATCAGGAATGAGAAGGAAAAGCAAAAAACAAAACAAGCAGTGAGCCCCAACAACATGAGAGAGAGGAGATAGAGATAGAGATGAGAGATGATAGAGATGAGAGATGATAGAGATGAGAGATGATAGAGATGAGAGATGATAGAGATGGAGATGATAGAGATGGAGATGATAGAGATGGAGATGATAGAGATAGAGATGATAGAGATAGAGATGATAGAGATAGAGATGATAGAGATAGAGATGATAGAGATAGAGATGATAGAGATAGAGATGATAGAGATAGAGATGATAGAGATAGAGATGATAGAGATAGAGATGATAGAGATAGAGATGATAGAGATAGAGATGATAGAGATAGAGATGATAGAGATAGAGATGATAGAGATAGAGATGATAGAGATAGAGATGATAGAGATAGAGATGATAGAGATAGAGATGATAGAGATAGAGATGATAGAGATAGAGATGATAGAGATAGAGATGATAGAGATAGAGATAGAGATGATAGAGATAGAGATAGAGATGATAGAGATAGAGATAGAGATAGAGATAGAGATAGAGATAGAGATAGAGATAGAGATAATTTATTAGCTTAATTAATTCCCTGTATTAACCTCTTCAATAAACGGCACCTCTGCATGAGGCTGCACCGATAAGCGGCAATGATGGGCTGCGATGAGGCTTGCACCAATAGGCGGCAATGATGGGCACTGATGGGCTGCGATGAGGCTTGCACCAATAGGCGGCAATGATGGGCACTGATGGGCTGTGATGAGACTTGCACCGATAGGAGGCAATGATGGGTACTGATGGGCCGTGATGAGACTTGCACCGATAGGCGGCAATGATGGGCACTGATAGGCAACACTGATGCGAGTGAGGAAAGGAATGGCGATAACCGACAGCAAGTGCGTTTACATTGAGATCAGCTGATCACATGGTAAAGGGCGCCTGTGATTGGCTCTTTACCCCGATCACAGAGTGTGCTGGATGCCCGCTGCAGTGGGTGTACGGGTGGGGGGGGCATGAGTCTGGGAGGACATCAATATACGCCCTCCCAGAACTGGACGACCGTGCTGTAGACGTCATTCGGTTATAGCACGGTCGGAAAGCTACCTATGCTCCATCCCTAAACACCTGGCTCCTGTCACCGCTCCAGCACTGTCTCAGCCGCGGCACCGCTCCTGTTACTTCCTTTGCTTTATAGGAAACACTTGAGAGCAGCAGCAGCCATAGGCTTCTGTTGCTGTCAGTCAAACTTCTGTGAGGGGGCGTGGCTTACCAGTGCTGTATGCCGTCTCTGGATGCATGCAGCCCGGCTCAGAAAGGGCGTATGCATGGGTGCCTCCACAGCACCTGGCTTGCTACAGGAGGCACCCAGAGGGAGAAGGAGTGGACAATGCCGGCAGCATATAACAGACAATATAGGGCGCATCAATAGTGCAAAATATTAAATGTGAACCTGTTGATTTGTACATATATTAAAGTGCTACCAGTGCATAAGTAATAAATATTCTGTGTTTGCAATAAAGTGAATCTAATGCAACAAATCAAATGATGAAAAGCCCACAAAATTCTTCTTAGTAGATCCAATCACCACATAATAAAGTGCACATGCTTTCTTATTCGTGCTTCACCCGAAGTGGTATATCAAAGCGCTCACCAGACAGTAGTAAGACAGTAAGAAAACACGAATAAGAAAGCATGTGCACTTTATTATGTGGTGATTGGATCTACTAAGAAGAATTTTGTGGGTTTTTCATCATTTGATTTGTTGCATTAGATTCACTTTATTGCAAAACACAGAATATTTATTGCTTATGCACTGGTAGCACTTTAATATATGTAAAAATCAAACAGGTTCACATTTAATATATTGCACTATTGATGCGCCCTATATTGTCCGTTATATTGTTTATTAGTAAATTACTAATTTAGGAGCAGCACCAGGTTGGTAGACTGCACGTATATAAAAACAGTTTTTTGGCGCCGTGCCCATGAATTATTCACTTAATGCCAGCAGCAGACTGGAAAAGAGGAAGCAACACTGTTGCACAAAGCAGGGAAGTATAACATTTGTAAAAGAAAAAAAAAATAGTATCCTTTAGTATCACTTTTATTTACATTCTCACTGAACGTAGCATTGTGAGTGCAGCCTCAAAATATGGTTTATATATTTATTCTTTTACTGTTATTTATCAGTTTTAATGAAAACAGTGGAGAATGAGCACATTGTTAATAAGGTGATGCTGCGTTCACTTTAAATACCCAATCCTGAGTGAGGAAAGTAAAAAAATTTGTGCTTGTAAAATTCTATACAAAAAATAAAAAATAATTTGTGATTGGATGATCGGAGTGAATGCAGCTCCACCTCATTTGATACGCGATTGGCTCCTTCAGTCAGCCCCCATTCACTTTTTTTGTTGCTTCTGAATTAAAGACTTAAAGAATTTTTGTACTTTGAATAAAATCCTCATGTCATAGAAAACAGCTGCATGAGGATGTGAAGATCCCATCGTAGAGCGATCCCGAGTGGAACATTTCCCTCTTCTGTACAGCAGCTGCCTGCAGAGGGATTTCGCAGAAAGCGTCACACCTCGTCCTCTTATACCCGAGACCGCCGGATTAACGAGAAGAGATGGACACGCGCCCTCCTCCCTGCCTGGCTAAAAATGGCGACCTCTCCGAATGCGATCCCATCCGTCAGTAACAGGACTCTGTGCCTGACGACATCAACACCGGCAATTGCATCGTAGTTTTGTTACCTCATTTTTGAGTTATTTTTAAATTCGATTTATATTTTTGGATTTTATTTTTCTATTAAATTTGTAGTTGCATGATTTGGTATAGGTATTTTACTCTGGTCCTTACATAAATATATTGGTAATATTTTACTGGATCCGTGTGTGTGTGTGTGTGTGTGTGTGTGTGTGTGTGTGTGTGTGTGTGTGTGTGTGTGTGTGTGTGTGTGTGTGTGTGTGTGTGTGTGTGTGTGTGTGTGTGTGTGTGTGTGTGTGTGTGTGTGTATTATATAAAAACTTTACTAGTTCCATTTGTTATCTTTCTATAAATATATGTAATATTTCTATAAAAATATGTAATATTTTACTGGATCCATTTGTATCCTTCTATATATTGGTAATAGTTTACTGGATCCATTTGTATCTTTCTATATATACATACATACATACATATATATATATATATATATATATATATATATATATGTAAGTTTTTACTGGATCCATTTGTATCCTATATATTGGTACGTTTTTACTGGATCCATTTGTATCCTTCTATATATTGGGAATATTTTACTGAATCCATTTGTATCTTTCTACACATATATATATATATATATATATATATATATATATATATATATATATATATATATATATATAGGTAAGTTTTTACTGGATCTATTTGTATCTTTCATATATTGGTAATATTTTACTGGATCCATTTGTATCCTTCTATATGTAGCAAAGTTCTTTGCCTCTTCCAGCTTAATGAGGACCTTCAAGGCCAAAGACAGCTGACATCCTTCAATATGTGGTGGGTTGTGAGGCATAGCGGGTGCAAAGATGGTGAAAGTCATTAAACGCCAGACACTTCTTACATGCAAAAGAGGTTTTATTTCTTTTAACAGTCCTTTTTATATTGCAATTTCAATTGGCAGACTCCGAGACTTCGATAGGAGGACAGCCGTACAGGGAAAGGCCCCAGGCAAGACGCTACTTCTGCACTTGCAGAATTGCTGTCACCTATAGCAACAGTACTTAACAGTTCCCAACACAAAGTTCAACAGTTTTCTCAGCTTCACTACAAATGTCTACTTGTAGTTCTTCGGCCCCTTGAGCTCCTGGTCTCTCACTGGACTCAGATTCACTGACTCTGAATCCTGTGAGCTCCTCAAGGCTTTTGCGGTGTGGTCTCCCTCAAGCGTCACCCACGCTTCCCTGCTGGGTCCCTAGCTTGGCACTCTAGATACTTTTCAAGCTTCACCCCTGCTAACCAGCGAGGTCCCTGGCTTGGCACATAAGGCTTCCATGCAAGCGTCACCTCCGCTGGTTGGGTCTCTGACTTGATCACCACCTGAAGTTTCCACCGTGTCCTTCTGGTGAGAATACTGCTCTGGTACTTGCTTCAGTTACCCACTGTGGTCCCTGGTAAAGGTGGTTGGTCCTTTGTGGCGACAGCTTCCCTTCTACCACGACAGGTTCTCTGGCCAACAATCCCAACCCTGCACTGTCCTCTTACCTGGATAGGCCCTCACACAGCCTGGCAGCCAGATGCCCCCGGAATAGGCCCAATCTCCGGCCTAGCATCCCGGGGCGTAGGACACACGTCCACCCAGACAGCCGTCCAGGTGGCACAGAACATCGATCACCTGACCTCACCCAAATATATAGGCTCTCCCAGCAGGACCAAGGGAATCAAGAAAACCCCTGCCCATTGGCTGAGATACCCCATATACCCATAACCTGACCTTGGGTTGCCCTTCTCGTATCTAGTACCACCCAGTTCCCGGCCACCTAGTGGTAGAAGAGAAAAGTGCAACAAGGCCAAACTTAGAGATCTATTGATTTCTCCTTATTAACTACAGTAGCTACTCCCGACAAGGAATTTGGTGAGGAGGTCCCTGATTAAACCCAAGGGCGCTCCATATACAGTGGTGAGATTTTACTGGATCCATTTATATCCTTCTATATACTGGTGATATTTTACAGGATCCATTTATCTTGTCTATTTTTCATATGAGCATTCCATATAAAATGTATAATTTACTATTGTAAACTAATCTTGAGATCCCAACAGTTGCTTTTAATGTTTCCCTGTACACTAGCCCTGATGAATGGGATGCAATTCCCCCCCCCCTCAAAACACGTTGGATTCACTTATCACCCTAGACCTACTTCAATAAACTTCTTAAATAGAACAGCAAGAGTGCTGACCCTTTACACGGAGTGCGCCTCTACACTCATCTAATATTACCCCAGGAATTACAGGGAGGACCCCGATGGCCCCTCTGGGAAATATTAAATTATATATATATATATATATATAATACTCTACTACAGCTTGATGTATAGCCAACCATTACATATGAAGAGCAAAGAATGGACGACGAGGGAAACACGGCCATGACTATCCTGCAAGGGCATAAAGCCAAAAAAGTGCCATGGCCGACATCTTGTTCCCACAATCCCCTGCTTCAGGAAAGAATAGCGCAGAAAGCACCCAGCGCGATCAACAGTCCGCCGCCAATCACACCCAGAAGACCAAAGTATGAATGATGGGGAGCTATGCGTGTAAGCCCAAATCCGAGTCGACATCAGTAACCCATCAGATGTTCAAGAATATCTCAGAGAGTCCTGGAGGAATGAGCCGCGACAGCAGCAACGACGCACAGCGCCCCGTCTCACGTATCCAACCAGAATTCATAAATCACCGAGATCCCCCTTCAAGGGAAGAGATGCCGCATATCCACTTCGAGGAAAAGGAACTTCTCTCCCGTCATCCAGAAAATCATCCGGAATAGCATGACTGCGTATGACATTCCGCTCATCGGACAGTTCCCTCCCCCTAACACCTTTATATAGCTCTGACATATACCGCAGTGCTGTACAGAGATCACTGAGCCAGTCACATCAGTCTCTGCACCAGAGGAGCTTACACTCTAAATGTTTCCTCCCCCCATAGTCACACACTATTATTATTATTATTATTATTATTATAATACAGTGCCTTGAAAAAGTATTCATACCCCTTGACATTTCCCACACTTTGTCATGTTACAACCAAAAACATAAATTTATTTTATTGGGATTTTATGTGATAGACCAACACAAAGTGTCACATAATTGTGAAGTGGAAGGAAAATGATAAAAATAAATATGTGAAAAGTGTGGGGGGGAGGGGGGGGCATTTGTATGGCGCCCCCCGGAGTCAATACTTTGTAGAACCCCCTTTCTCTACAAGTCTTTTTGGGGGTGTCTCTACCAGCTTTGCACATCTAGAGAGGGACATTTCTGCCCATTCTTCTTTGTAAAATATCTCAAGCTCTGTCAGATTGGATGGAGAGCGTCTGTGAACAGCAATTTTCAAGTCTTGCCACAGATTCTCAATGTGATTTAGGTCTGGACTGTGACTGGGCCATTCTAACACATGAATATGCTTTGATCTAAACCATTCCATTGTAGCTCTGGCTGGATGTTTCGGGTCGTTGTCCTGCTGGAAGGTGAACCTCCGCCCCGGTCTCAAGTCTTTTGTAGACTCTAACAAGTTTTCTTCTAAGATTGTCCTGTATTTGTCTCCATCCATCTTCCCATCAACTCTGACCAGCTTCCCTGTCCCTGCTGAAGAAAACCATCCCCACCACATGATGCTGCCACCACCATGTTTCACGGTGGGGATGGTGTGTTCAGGGTGATGTGCAGTGTTAGTTTTCCCCACACATAACGTTTTGCTTTTAGGCCATAAAGTTGAATTTTGGTGTCATCTGACCAGATCACCTTCTTCCACATGTTTGCTGTGTCCCCCACATGGCTTCTCACAAACTACAAACAGGACTTCTTATGACTTTCTTTCACCAATGTCTTTCTTCTTGTCACTCTTCCATAAAGGGCAGATTTGTGGAGAACACGACTAATAGTTGTCCTGTGGACAGATTCTCCCACCTGAGCTGTGGATCTCTGCAGCTCCTCCAGAGTTACCATGGACCTCTTGGCTCTTCTCTGATGAATGTTCTCCTTGCCCGGCCGGTCAGTTTAGGTGGACGGCCATGTCTAGGTAGGTTTGCAGTTGTGCCATACTCTTTCCATTTTCCAATGATGGATTGAACAGAGCTCCGTGAGATGTTCAAAGCTTGGGAGATTTTTTTTTATAACCTAACCCTGCTTTACACTTCTCCACAACTTTATCCCTGACCTGTCTGGTGTGTTCCTTGGTCTTCATGATGCTGTTTGTTCACTAAGGTTCTCTAACAAACCTCTGAGGGCTTCACAGAACAGCTGTATTTATACTGAGATTAAATGACACACAGGTGGACTCTATTTACTAATTAGGTGACTTCTGAAGGCAATTGGTTCTACTAGATTTTAGTTAGGGGTATCAGAGTAAAGGGGGCTGAATACAAATGCCCCCCCCCCCCCCCCACACACACACTTTTCACAGATTTATTTGTATCATTTATCATTTTCTTCCCACTTCACAATTATGTGACACTTTGTGTTGGTCCATCACATAAAATCCCAATAAAATACATTTATGTTTTTGGTTGTAACATGACAAAATGTGGGAAGTTTGAGGGGTATGAATACTTTAAGGCACTGTTCATGTATATAGCTCTGACGTATAGCGCAGTGCTGTACAGAGATCACTGAGCCGTTCACATCAGTCTCTGTACCAGAGGAGCTTACACTCTAATGTCCCATAAAAAGATTTTTTTATTTTTTTCTGCTTTAAAAGGATTCAGAATAATCATTCATTAGATTAGCGGTTTATAATTAGTCCCCTCTGAATGAGATGTGGCCAGCGGCAGTACGCAGCGATTAAAAAAAAAAAAAAAAAAACGCAGATGGCGAGCGATCGGCACAGAGTGAACCCAATCCATTCCTACAGGATCTGGCTGGCCTGACAACCCCCCTCCCCCATTCACTTGATGATAGATATCTCTCACAGGGATTACGGTGTCACAGCTGCGTGGCACGCCGCATGCCAGGCACAGGAGACGCACCTCTACTGATCCTGGGCACAGCGAGGCTGAGCGCTCCGAACCACTAAATGTAACCAGTTTTCATAACGTTTATCTGGATAGAATGATGACAGGTAGACATTGGACCCAAAAATCCCACAATAAACAGAACTCAGCACAGGGATGGTGGGAACCCCTCATAATGGGCACAGCGGGTGTACAGACCCGGGAACTCAGCACAGGGATGGTGGGAACCCCTCATAATGGGCACAGCGGGTGTACAGACCCGGGAACTCAGCACAGGGATGGTGGGAACCCCTCATAATGGGCACAGCGGGTGTACAGACCCGGGAACTCAGCACAGGGATGGGGGGAACCCCTCATAATGGGCACAGCGGGTGTACAGACCCGGGAACCCAGCACAGGGATGGTGGGAACCCCTCATAATGGGCACAGCGGGTGTACAGACCCAGGAACTCAGCACAAGGATGGTGGGAACCCCTCATAATGGGCACAGCGGGTGTACAGACCTGGGAACTCAGCACAGGGATGGTGGGAACCTCTCATAATGGGCACAGCGGGTGTACAGACCCGGGAACTCAGCACAGGGATGGTGGGAACCTCTCATAATGGGCACAGCGGGTGTACAGACCCGGGAACTCAGCACAGGGATGGTGGGCACCCCTCATAATGGGCACAGTGGGTGTACAGACCTGGGAACTCAGCACAGGGATGGTGAGAACCCCTCATAATGGGCACAGCAGCTGTATAGACCCAGGAACTCAGCACAGGGATGGTGGGAACCCCTCATAATGGGCACAGCGGGTGTACAGACCCGGGAACTCAGCACAGGGATGGTGGGAACCCCTCATAATGGGCACAGCGGGTGTACAGACCCGGGAACTCAGCACAGGGATGGTGAGAACCCCTCATAATGGGCACAGCGGGTGTACAGACCCGGGAACTCAGCACAGGGATGGTGAGAACCCCTCATAATGGGCACAGCGGGTGTACAGACCCAGGAACTCAGCACAGGGATGGTGGGAACCCCTCATAATGGGCACAGAGGGTGTACAGACCCGGGAACTCAGCACAGGGATGGTGGGAACCCCTCATAATGGGCACAGCGGGTGTACAGACCCGGGAACTCAGCACAGGGATGGTGAGAACCCCTCATAATGAGCACAGCGGGTGTACAGACCCGGGAACTCAGCACAGGGATGGTGAGAACCCCTCATTACTTGTGACCCCTTTTATAAATTTCTATGTTCTGTACGGAGGGAGGGACAGACATGGGATATATATATATATAATCTGGCGGAGGCAAGAAGACTTTAGCTGAAGTCATTCGGTGGTGAAGCGTTCGCTCAGTGCGATGGAGTCATGAGAAGAGGGGTGCGCACCATGCCGGGGCGGGGGGGGGGGGTTTATGAATGCCATGACCTTCTCTATACAGGAAGTGGAGTAACTCTAGACGAGCATTACGATATCCTTCACTGCGCTCTTCGCTGCCATTCATGTATATTTTATATCTCGTTCTCAGGAGCCGGGACACAGCGATCGTCTACTCATCTCTGCTCCTCCCCTTTTGTTTTCACCTGGCCACTCACACGCCTCCTGTATTAGAGCGCCCCCCCGCAAACTGGATGGAGGAGCACAGGTGGCACACCAAACAGTAACATTGCTAGTAACACACCATCTGTACTACAGCCCCCCCTCTATCTCTGGATGAAGGAGCACAGGAGGCACAGCAGTCAGCAGCATTGTCAGTCTACAGGGGAAGGGGGGGGGGGGGGGTTGTTAGATGTACTAGGAGATTTAGATACACTAACATACTGAACTCCAGCTCAAACTTTTATAATCAGTTAGAGCCGTTTTTTTATTTTTATTTTTGGGATAAAAGGTTTTACACAAACAAACAAAAGCTGATTATTGTAAGCAGCCCTGTAAATGGTTGGTCTCATCCCTGTAACTGCTACATCTGTGGGAGAGCTTGTGCTTTTGAAAAAAAAAATATATATAAAGAGAAAATGAAAACGAATGCAGCCGTCACATCTAAGAATTGGTAATCTGCAATATAAGAAATGTTTGGGATTTTAATGCGCCTTGAACATCTTCATACAGCCGGATATCTGAACTCTGCAAACAATCACTTTTATTCAATGTCCTTCATTTCTATACACAGAACACACATTACACAAGAGCTGCTCAGGAAGTGAAGTTTATTTTTTTCACAGGAAGTCGCTGCAATCAGACCGTTACATCACATGGTGCAATCTCCTCCGACACGTGCAAAATCCAATCACAACCGACATTACCAAAAGTACTGGGACGCCTGCCTTTACACACACATGAACTTTAATGACATCCCAGTCTTAGTCCGTAGGGTTCAATATTGAGTTGGCTCCGCCCTTTGCAGCTATAACAGCTTCAACTCTTCTGGGAAGGCTGTTCACAAGGTTTAGGAGTGTCTATGGGAATGTTTGACCATTCTTCCAGAAGAGCATTTGTGAGGTTAGGCACTGATGTTGGACGAGAAGGCCTGGCTCGCAGTCTCCGCTCTAATTCATCCCAAAGGTGTTCTATCGGGGTTGAGGTCAGGACTCTGTGCAGGCCAGTCAAGTTCCCCCACCCCAAACTCCCTCATCCATGTCTTTATGGATTACACTCCTAAACCTTGTGGACGGCCTTCGCAGAAGAGTTGAAGCTGTTATAGCTGCAAAGGGTGGAGCCAACTCAATATTGAACCCTACGGACTAAGACTGGGAGGCCATTAAAGTTCATGTGTGTGTAAAGGCAGGCGTCCCAATACTTTTGACAATATAGTGTATTTAAAAAGCAGATCTTCACGGCATCAGAAACCAGAAACATTATTTAATTTTTAATGTTCAAAGCAAACTCCCCCATCCATCCAGGTATCCGTGCTTTACTTTGTTGAGAAATCACTTTGAAAAACAACCGCGGCGAAAAAAAACGCAGCAAAGAACGCACGACTTTGAAACGCTCGGGTGTGAATGCAGCCTTAGGACGGACGGTCAGCTTTCTTTTTCTTGGGATAACAACCGATGCGGCTAGGAAGCCGCTCAGCTATTATCCGATCCCACCGGGAGGCCCGAGTGACCAGCTGGCATGTCCGCCAGCGGGCCGGAGACCCGAACAAAAGCCGTAATCGACTTCCATCGGATCTCAGATCTATAACCTGGGAAGAGATGTCATCACATCACTCCCGGATTAATGAAGACTTAAAAGGCGCCAAATTAAAAAAAAAAAAATTATGACAGCATTCCAAAAACAGCCAAACTCAGTTGTTTTGAATGCTTTTAAGTGCAAAGGAGGGATTATGTCACTGGAGTCCTCTTCCCCTCCCCCATGATGACATCACAGAGCTGGTGGATGTTAGAGACCTTGAGCTCCTCCACCTTCCGTATGAAGATGTCCCACAGATGATCAATAGGGTTTAGGTCTGGAGACATGTTTGGCCAGTCCATCACCTTTACCCTCAGCTTATTTAGCAAGGCAGTGGTGGTCTTGGAGGTGTGTTTGGGGTGGTTATCATGTTGGAATACTACCCTGCGGTCCAGTCTCTGAAGGGAGGGGATCATGCTCTGCTTCAGTATATCACAGTACATGTTGGCATTCATGGTCCCCTCAATGATCTGTAGCCCCCCAGTGCCGGCAGCACTCATGCAGCCCCAGACCATGACACTCCCACCACCATGCTTGACTGTAGACAAGACACACTTGTCTTTGTCCTCCTCACCTGGTTGCCCCCACACACGCTTGTCACCATCTGAACCAAATAAGTTTATCTTGGTCTCATCAGACCACAGGACATGGTTCCACTAATCCATGTCCTTAGTCTGCTTGTCTTCAGCAAACTGTTTGCGGACTTTCTTGTGCATCATCTTTAGAAGAGGCTTCCTTCTGGGATGATAGCCATGCAGGCCAATTTGATGCAGTGTGCGGCGTATGGTCTGAGCACTGACAGGCTGACCCCCCCACCCCTTCAACCTCTGCAGCAATGCTGGCAGCACTCATACGTCTATTTCCCAAATACAACCTCTGGATATGACGCTGAGCACGTGACCTCAACTTCTTTGGTGGACCATGGTGAGGCCTGTTCTGAGTGGAACCTGTCCTGTTATACCGCTGTATGGTCTTGGCCACCGTGCTGCAGATCAGTTTCAGGGTCTTGGCAATCTTCTTATAGCCTAGGCCATCTTTATGTAGAGCAACAATTCTTTACTTCAGATCCTCAGAGAGTTCTTTGCCATGAGGTGCCATGTTGTACTTCCAGTGACCAGTATGAGAGAGTGAGAGCGATAACACCAAATTTAACACACCTGCTCCCCATTCACACCTGAGACCTTGTAACACTAACGAGTCACATGACACCGGGGAGGGAAAATGGCTAATTGGGCCCAATTTGGAGATTTTCACTTAGGGGTGTACTGACTTTTGTTGCCAGCGGTTTAGACATCATTGGATGTGTGTTGAGTTATTTTGAGGGGACAGCAAATTACTTTTGTGAGATACTCTGTGTGTATATATGTTTGGGGGTTAGAAGTGATTTTCTAGCAAAAAAATACTGATTTTAACTTGTAAGCAACAAGTGTCAGGAAAAAGCTTAGGCAGGAAGTAGTTAAGCACTTCCTGTTATAGGGTGACACCGTTCTGTTCCTGTCTACCAATTGTGCTCCTGCGTCGTCACACCGGCTTCTGATGAGACGGCGGATATTTACCAATCTCTGGAGGAGCTTGCAGAGTGCACTTTTTTTTTGGCCTTTAGTAACCCCCCCCCCCCCCCCCCCCCCCCCCGCTCTGTATACAGTGAACGCGACATGACTTCAGACAAAGCGCTCAGCGGAGCAGAATAAAATTCTTGATCCCGATCCGGAGGCCGGACTCTGCTGAGCCGACACATTCCTACAACATCCTGCGATTACCGCATTACGGACACCAGAACGCCACCCCACAATTCTACAGCCCCTGGACTAGGCTTCCAGGACATGCTGGGACTTGTAGTTCAACTGCTGCTTCCGCACAGGTATTGCACTTTTAATTATAACTTAAATGAAAGAAAAATGGAAAAAAAAAAAAAAAAAAAAAGGGATCCTAAAAGCAGCAAAGCGCACTGAGAACGCACCAGCGTGGAGGCGGCCTCTAGTCACTTACTAATAGTAAATAGTCTGTCCACTTTGCGCCCCGGGTTCACACTGATGTGTGCGGGAAACACAGCGTATCCTGTGCAATGGCGTCCATGTGATCTGTTGCGGGTGTCAATGTTAGGATTAATGATGCTCACAAAAAACAAACAAAATACTTGCAAAAAGCAGTGCGATTGCCAGAATGCATGCGATTCAGGTGCAGGGGGGGGGGCTCGTTAGGGGAGCCACCCCCCTACTCCATTTACCTGCCCCTCTAATCTACATGCAGGGCGCCATATGTATGGATTTCAATGGAGTTTTATTTTTATTTTTTTTGGAGCACATGATTAGAGCCTGCGGCTCTAATTGGCTTCGAAAAAGGGTGGGCTCGGGGCGCTGTGCCCACCCAGTTGTGTGACAATAGCAAATAAATCTTCGCTATTGTCCTCCTGATTCTCCTCCCGGCCAATCAGGAAGCAGGTCCTGAGACCCAATTGGCCATGGAGTCTTAGCACTCCAGAAGGAATCAGTGCAAGTGGATTGCCGCCTTCCCGATCGATCAAGCGTTGGGAAGGGGGGGTAGTGCCAGTGAATCACTGCCTTCTCCATTACGCACCGGAGGAGGGGCGGGGAGAACTGCCAGTGTATCGCTGCCTTCCCAGTCAATCAAGCACCGGGGGGGGGGGGGGTAGTGGCAGCGAACCGCTGCCTTCTCGGTCGATCGAGCGGGGGGGGGGGGAATATTGCCAGTGGATCGCCGGCTTCTCGGTCAATCAAGTGTGGGGGGGATATTGCCAGTGGATTGCTGGCTTCTCGGTCGATCGAGCGTGGGGGGGGGGGGAATATTGCCAGTGGATCGCTGGCTTCTCGGTCGATCGAGTGGGGGGGGGGGATATTGCCAGTGGATCGCCGCCTTCTTGAGCGAGTAAGCTCATAGGGAGAGGGGGTGGTGGGCAGTGTGAGTAAGGGGGCCAGGTTTGATTGCCCCCCCCAAAAAATATTGATCACCAAAATGTATGGCCCCCCCATGCAAAGACACACTGAGGACCCCCAATGTTTTCATTAAATCCCCAATCAGGCTTCTAGATAAAAGTCAGCCAAACCGATCGGTGCCGGATTTCCAGGATCGCCTCCTTACCCCGAATTCACATCTGTGCGTGCGCGTTTTTCGCGTGGACCTCGCCATCTCAATGGACTGCGCCACCTGCCAGAAACGACTGGAAAGTGGTCCTCAACCCCTTTTTTTGTTTGTTTAAGTCGCACCACACAGTGCTGCAGCACCAGGCGAGTTGGGGCACGCTCAAAATCGTGCCGCGGTTTACAATGCGTGGAGGGCCATTAATAAACGCATGAAAATGACAGAATTACTGTGGTGATACATGTCCATCAATTGCATGAGGGAAAAAAATTAAAAATCACCCTGCCACGTCTGCGCCCATAGACACAAGCCGACTGTGGCCCCCCCCCCCACATCTCAGACATTTCCAACATGGCGGCACAAGGAAAATAAAACGCCACGTTTTATAAAAGATACAGAACTGTACAGTGGAGGAATTTGGAATGTTTTTAGACTTTGCAGAGGAAATGCTGCAAATTCATTCTGGCCCCCCAACTGTCCTTCATATTATAATTTATACATTTTAATTTTATACTTTATTCATATATTGTGAGATTATTTAAATATTTATACATTGATAATTAATTGTTACATTATATATTTATGCACTATATTTCTACATTATGTAGATACTTTATATATATTGTTATGTTGACACTTTATATATGATGTTATATATTTATACATTTTAAGTTAAACTTTTATTTGTATATTCGGGAGACTACTTATAACTTATACATTGATACTTTATATATTGTTACATTATATATTTCTGCAATATATAGATACTTTATATATTGTTATGTTTTATATTTATAAAGATACTTCATATATTGTTACAGTATATTATACACTTTATTTGTATATGGTGAGACTATTGATACATTAAACATGTGTGAAATATATAGATTCTTTATTTATACATTTGATTTATATATTATATAGATTGTATATTTTTACAGTATCTATATAATATATAAATCAAATGTATAAATATATAAAGTATCTATATATTTCAGAAATACTTTATGTATTGTTACATTATATATCAGTGTATAAAGGTATAAATATATAAATAGTCTCACAATATACAAATAAAATATACAACTTAAAATGTATAAATCTAATGTATAATATACTGTAACAATATACAAAGTATATTATACATTTTAAGTTATACTTTATTTGTATATGGTGAGACTATTTATATATTTAGACCTTATACGTTGATACTTTATGTATTATTACATTTATATTTCTGCAATATATAGATACTTTATATATTGTTATGTTATATATTTATACATTTGACATAGATTATATAGATACTTCGTATATTGTTACAATATATTATACATTTATTTATACATTTTAGGTTATACTATATTTGTGTATTGTTGGATTATTTATACTGTACATTATATTGATACTTTATTTATATATTGTATAGTGAAGGACGCCACTCAGACTGACCCAATGCTAGTGAAATATGTTAAAATGTGTGGCCCCAGCCAGTGTAGCTCCGACTACGCCCCCTGCCTCATTTTGCCCCGCCCACTGGGGGCTCGGTCACAGAGGTAGGAGAGATGAGCAGGACAGGGGGGGGTGTTTATTAAAACTGAGGCGTGCAAAATCTGACGCAGCTCTGCATAGAAACCAATCAGCTTCCAGGTTTTATTGTCAAAGCTTAGTCCCCGGTCACACACGTGTGCTGCAAATTCACAGCAAATTCAGATTCCGCACCACATCCAAATCGCAGCCCGTTCATGCGAACCGCTGCAGGTGTGTATATTAAATTAGAGGCACCCCGAAATCAGTTCGCAAAACTCTATGCGATTTGCAGAATCAGATCGCATGGGTGTGAACACCCATGCGATCTGATTCTGGTGCGGCCAAAAAAAAAGGGTCCTGCAGATTCAGTGCGATTCGAGCTATACAGAATAATGTCTCAAATCGCACTGCTGAAGAATCTCATTTGATTCGAACAGGAATGCGGTGCGATTCCTGTTCAGAAATCACACGTGGTTCCCGCACTGCATAGTGTGAGCCGGCACTTCAATGAAGAAGGTGAAGTTAGAAGATGATTGGCTACAATGCACAGATTCTGAGCACTCCAGTTTTAGTAATCTCCCCCAGAGATTATATTATTATTATTATTATACAGGATTTATATAGCGCCAACAGTTTGTGTAGCACTACAATAGGAGCATCATTGGCCGTGAAAAAGAGGGTGAGACCATGTTTGTCATCTGTATTAAATGAGCCAAGTGTCTTAAAAGGTGAACTGAGAAAGAAAAGAAAAAAACGAATGACTGAAGGTCACAAATATTAAAAGGAAATAAAATTTAAAAAATAAGGAAGAAAAAAAAAAAAAAGAAATTAAATTGCAAAAGGTATAAAAATGAAAAAAAAATGAAAAAAGGAATAAAAATGGAAAAAACAAAAAACAAAAAATTAATGAGATATATAAAAAAAAAATATGAGAATATAAAAATTAATAATATAAAAAAGAAGAAGAAGATGAAGAAGAAGATGAAGATGAAGATGAAGATGAAGAAGAAGATGAAGAAGAAGATGAAGAAGAAGAAGATGAAGAAGACATTTGCAAAGGAAATTAATTATGTTGTTACATAATATATATATATATATATATACAGTATGTATACACACACACTCTGAATAAATTATCCTATCAGAAAGGGGGGGGGGCACTCTGTCACAGTCGTGCAGTAACATGGCGAATCTCTCTCCACCTCTTGGCCCTGAACTGATCCTGAACTCTGTCGCCTTTTTCTATCCAGCGGCCCCTCATCTCACTATTAGGATACACACAGGGAGGGTTTTTCAGCATTACTAATTTTTTGTATCCTCAGAAGAAGAAAAAAGCTGAGTTTTGGAAAGCCTGAACCCACAAAATATCTTCAGTTCGGGGTCTTCCCATGGGACATCGGCGCTCCCCGCTTCCTCTACTGACAGAGGTCAGATTAGTACAGCAGGTTCAGCTACATCTCTATTCATACGGCAGACAGATTTAGGGGTACAGATACCGCCACTCAGCGCCAGCTGGAAAATGTAGGTTACATTTCTGTTGTATTGATTCTGAGAACACAGAGGGAGGACACGAAGGGCGGATCATAAAACATTTAGACCTGAACAGAAGAGCGGGGGACTTACAGAGGGAGGAAAATTAACGGGGGGGGGGGGGGGGCACAGCGGGGTGCAAGCTGCGTGGAGCAGCGGGCTGTACAGGGCGCTTGTGGGGTGACATGTCAGGAATTAATGAGAAGTGGAGAAGAGAACCCCCCCCCAGGTGACACATTTTTAGGGGTGCACGCATTGAAAGTGCGCATTACTGGGGTACAGGCAGTGTGTTGGGGTACATGGGAGGGGTGCACACATTATTGGAGTATGGGGGGGTATACACATTATTGGAGTATGGGGGGGGGGGGTACACATTATTCGGGTGCAGTGGTCAGGATGCATACATTGAGGTGGAAGGGAAGTGCACAAAATTAGAGGGGTGCACACCATTTTGGGGTACAGGAGTGGGATGCACACCTTAACAGTGAACATTATTGTGGGATGCACCCATTATTGGGGTACAGGGGAGGGCTGTGGTGCCCACATTATCAGGATGTAAACATTATCGGGGCACAGGTATTACTAGGGTACAGGGGTAAGGGTGCACACATTATTGGCTACAGGGGAGATACGTACACACTATTGGGGGTTTCTATATATTATTGGGGTACAGGAGGGGGATGCTCACATTATTGTGGTACAAGAGGAGATATGTACACATTATTAAGGTACAGGAGAAGGGTGTACACATTACTGGAGAAGAGAGATGAACACACTGGGGGGTTTGTATACATTTTATTGTGGTACAAGAAGGGGGTGTACATATTATTGATGTACAGGGGAGATATGGGGGTACACATTATTGGGGGGGTACAGGGGGAGGGGATATACATATGATTGGGGGGTAGAGGGGGAGGGGTGTACACATTGTTGGGGGGTAGAGAGGGATATACACATTATTGGGGGGTACAGGGGGAGGGGATATACATATGATTGGGGGTTAGAGGGGGAGGGGTGTACACATTGTTGGGGGGTACAGAGAGATATACACATTATTGGGGCGAGGGGTGTACACTTGATGATTGGGAGGGAGGGGGATATACACATGATTATTGGGGGTATAGGGGGGAGGGGTGTACACATTATTGGGGGGTGGGGTGTACACATGATGATTGAGGGGGTACAGGGGGAGGGGTGTACACATTATTGGGGGTACAGGGGGGAGGTGTATACATTATTGGGGGGTACAGGGGGAGAGGTGTACACATTATTGGGGGATATACACATGATTATTGGGGGGTACAGGGGGTGGGGTGTACACATGATTATTGGGGGGTACAGGGGGAGGGGAGGTGTACACATTATTGGGGGGTATAGGGGGGAGGTGTACACGTTATTGGGGGGGTACAGGGGGAGGGGTGTACACATTATTGGGGGGTACAGGGGGAAGGGAAGTGTACACATGATGATTTGGGGGGTACAGGGGGAGGGGAGGTGTACACATGATGAGTGGGGGGTACACATGATGATTTGGGGGTACAGTGGGGGTACACATGATGATTTGGGGGTACAGTGGG
Source organism: Lithobates clamitans (assembly GCA_037952925.1). NCBI lineage: Eukaryota > Metazoa > Chordata > Amphibia > Anura > Ranidae > Lithobates > Lithobates clamitans. Next base: position 35,265 of record JBBGZY010002720.1, read on the forward strand.
GGGGAGGGAGGTGTCAGCTCACCCATTGACATCTATGGTCAGCTTGGTCCCCAGCACACACACCGCCTGCGCTCTCTGGCCTCTCTCCACTCTCACTGTCCGGCTCTCCATCCTCCGATCTCTCTGCACCTGACAGTCCGGAGCTCCTCACACCATCCTCACCACGCCCACCCCGGGGAGGGGCGGGGCCTGACACACGCAGGAGGGAGGGGAGGGGAGGGGCTGAGGAGCCCTAACTATAGAATCTCCCTGTATGGAGAGGAGAGGGAGAGCTGAGCACGTGATACTACAGGGAGGACTACAACTCCCAGCATGTCCTCTACAGGGGAGCACTACAACTCCCAACATGTCCTCTACAGGAGCACAACTCCCAGCATGTCCTCTACAGGGGGCACTACAACTCCCAGCATGTCCTCTACTGGGAGCACTACAACTCCCAGCATGTCCTCTCCAGGGGGCACTACAACTCCCAACATGTCCTCTACAGGGAGCACAACTCCCAGCATGTCCTCTACAGGGGGCACTACAACTCCCAGCATGTCCTCTACTGGGAGCACTACAACTCCCAGCATGTCCTCTACAGGGAGCACAACTCCCAGCATGTCCTCTACAGGGAGCACTACAACTCCCAGCATGTCCTCTACAGGGGGCACTACAACTCCCAGCATGTCCTCTACAGGGGGCACTACAACTCCCAGCATGTCCTCTACAGGAGGCACTACAACTCCCAGCATGTCCTCTACTGGGAGCACTACAACTCCCAGCATGTCCTCTACAGGGGCACTACAACTCCCAGCATGTCCTCTACTGGGAGCACTACAACTCCCAGCATGTCCTCTACAGGGGGCACTACAACTCCCAGCATGTCCTCTACAGGGGGCACTACAACTCCCAGCATGTCCTCTACAGGAGGCACTACAACTCCCAGCATGTCCTCTACTGGGAGCACTACAACTCCCAGCATGTCCTCTACAGGGGGCACTACAACTCCCAGCATGTCCTCTACTGGGAGCACTACAACTCCCAGCATGTGCTCTACAGGGAGTACAACTCCCAGCATGTCTTCTACAGGAGGCACTACAACTCCCAGCATGTCCTCTACAGGGGGCACTACAACTCCCAGCATGTCTTCTACAGGGGGCACTACAACTCCCAGCATGTCCTCTACAGGGGGCACTACAACTCCCAGCATCTCCTCTACAGAGAGCACTACAACTCCCAGCATGTCCTCTACAGGGGGCACTACAACTCCCAGCATGTCCTCTACAGGGGGCACTACAACTCCCAGCATGTCCTCTACAGGAGGCACTACAACTCCCAGCATGTCCTCTACTGGGAGCACTACAACTCCCAGCATGTCCTCTACAGGGGGCACTACAACTCCCAGCATGTCCTCTACAGGGGGCACTACAACTCCCAGCATGTCCTCTACAGGGGGCACTACAACTCCCAGCATGTCCTCTACAGGAGGCACTACAACTCCCAGCATGTCCTCTACTGGGAGCACTACAACTCCCAGCATGTCCTCTACAGGGGGCACTACAACTCCCAGCATGTCCTCTACTGGGAGCACTACAACTCCCAGCATGTGCTCTACAGGGAGTACAACTCCCAGCATGTCTTCTACAGGAGGCACTACAACTCCCAGCATGTCCTCTACAGGGGCACTACAACTCCCAGCATGTCCTCTACAGGGGGCACTACAACTCCCAGCATGTCCTCTACAGGGAGCACTACAACTCCCAGCATGTCCTCTACAGGGGGCACTACAACTCCCAGCATGTCCTCTACAGGGAGCACAACTCCCAGCATGTCCTCTACAGGGGGCACTACAACTCCCAGCATGTCCTGTGTAATGGGGGGGGTGTCAGAGTTGGGTGTTATTTGTATTAACCATAGCAGCCAATAAGCAGTTATCTCTCTGCGTTGCTGTCACTAAAAAAACTACAACTCCCAGCATGTCCTGTGTAATGGGGAGGAGTCAAAGTTGGGCGTTATTAATCATAGCAGCCAATCAGCAGGTATCTCTATGTATTACTGTCCGTAATAAAAAAAAAACTACAAGTCCCAGCATGTGGTGTGTAATGGGAGGAATTATAGATGGGCTTTACATGCATTAACTATAGCAGCCAATCAGCTGTCAGTAAAAAAAAAACTACAAATCCCAGAATGCATCAGATCTCCTGCACACACAGCAACCAATCAGATTCCATTGTATATCAGTCCAGAGCAATAGAAACAATGAAAGCTGGTTTCTGATTGGCTGCCATGCATGCTTGTGAATTGTTATCCCCCCCCCCCCCCCCAGGGCTCTCCCTGCACATTGTGTGCCGTGTGCCCCCACCTTCCCCCCATCGGTCACTGCCATTGGCTGCATCCCTCACCCTGTACAATACATAATTAATAACTACAACATATGTTGGAGATATAAATGCAGAATCATCCAATCCCCGCAGAGGATCCATCATCGGGAGGACAACGCGCTGACGCACACGGCGCCGTGATTTCTGCTGCCTGATAATCAATAATTAAAGGGTCACTCCACCCTGAAGTGATATTTCAGTTATAGGCGGAGTCCATAGAAGAATCCCTTCACAGCGCTCCATCCTTGTACTGCCGGCGTGGGATCGAGGAATTCACCGCGTGCGCTTGCGAAGGGCGGTCTGACCCAATAGGGGGGGGACAGAGAGAATAATAATGGCGTCCTTTGTTCTGATGCATAGATGACCTGTGATAATAAATTCCCCCCCCCCATAACTGCAAATCTTCAGAGATACCAGGCTCCGCCTCCTCCGACATTCCGCATCTGATGACAAAAATAAGTCACTTTGGGGGGAGATTTACTAAAACTGGAGCGCTCAGAATCTGGTGCAGCTCAGCATGGCGGCCAATCAGCTTCCAGGTTTTTTATTGTCAAAGCTTAATTAAATAAGCTGAAGCTAAAAGCTGATTGGCCGCCATGCACAGCTGCACCAGAGTCTCAGTGCTTTTAGTAAATCCCCCCCCCCCCCCCCTTGTCGCTATGACGGAATCACCATCACCGGCACCGGAACGCGATGACATCACTCATTATCATTTATTGCACTGTACAATAGTAAATGATAAATATTTTATTATAGTAAATATATAAATATTTATAAATATATATATATAATATATAATATTTATAAATATTATAAATATAGTACTAATAAACTGTATTAACCAGAATGTGACCTGATATCAGTCCCTGTACAGCAGAGCTCAGACTGGGAGAGAGAAGCAGCACAAGGGGGTTGATTTACAAAAACTGAAGAAGGTTTACCCTTAAAAAAAAAAAACTTGAGTGTGCAAGATCTGGTGCAGCTGTGCAAAGTAATCAATCAGCTTCCAGGTTCTATTGCCAAAGCTTAACTGAACAAGCTAACCTTAGAAGCTGATTGGCTGCCATCCACCTCTAGTAAATCAACCCCAAGCAGTCAATCAGTTCATCTGATGACAAGCAGCATGCTGATAGAAGGAGAGAGCAGAGGGATGAGCTCATCACTGTGCGCCTTCTCCTTTCAGTGTCCAATCACAGCCTAGGGGGTTGTGGGTCCAGGATGACCTGGGCTCTGAGGAAGTGGGTTTAATGATGCTGAGGTCATCAACCATGAAGACAAAATGGAGTTACAGTTGATCAGATACTCTATAACAATCCCCTCTTAAGTCATGGAATGACTTCTTTTCTACAAACCTGACCTCTAG
>JBBGZY010002721.1:0-94399 GCA_037952925.1 Lithobates clamitans
CGGGCTTTGACACTGGTCACCCAATTGGCTGAAAGGACAGGTGATCCTATTGGATGCCTAGGAGTAGGAGGAGGGGAGGAGCTGAAAGCTTCCATGGAGGAGAGGACTCGGAGCCGAGCCGCTGCAACAGGCTACCTGCCGCCCGCCACCATGGGGGTAAGTGCGGGGCCAACCGGCAAACACCGGCCGCCACTGATGGCTAGTAAAGCACGTTGTGAACAAGCACAGTTCTTTTCGTGTGAAACGCGTCAACTGGTCACCGTTGCAATTTTGTCTGGCTCATGACAATAACGAAATCTCTACAGCATCTTTTAGATTCAAGTGTGCGATCGATCTTTTATTCTTTTTTTTGACGGCTAGTAAAAGCCTGAAACGGTGACGCCACTCTTTGGCTCATCTGTTGTCCGCATCCGCTGCAGCCGCCACTGGTTAGCACAGGAGTCATGTGATCGGCCTGAAAATAAAGTATATACTTTCTTACACAGGTTGGTTAGCGTAGGGTTAGCCTGGAATTTGAGTTTAATGGGGTACCCTTTTTGATCAGTACTGGGTGTGTCCAACCCGCAGCCCCAGAGAGTTTGGTACGCCTCTTGGGACTGTCTGGAGGGACGCCCAGGAAGTGGTGTAAGCACAGCAGCCACCAGACAGGCCCGGCCCGAGCACAGCAGTAGGGACACTGGGGATGTGCCATGCAAACATAGCAGCTGCAGCACACATTGACAGGCCAGGCAAAATACACGTCTGGGGGTGCCGGGGCTGCCATGTTTGCAATAGCACCGGCAGCAGGGAATGCAGGCAAGTAAATGCTGCATGGCCACATCTAGGGGGTGTGTTGGGGTGGTCTGCGCCCCCCCCCCCCCCCGAGATTTCGATCCCCCCCCCCACAGCACGAACATAGGCTACGTTCGCATTGGCAATTAGGGCTGGTGCGAGTTGTAGCAGCAGTTCCTCCTGCGGCTCTCAGCGGGTAGGTGCGGCTCTCAGCGGGTAGGTGCGGCTGCCCGCCCTGTTCACTATAATCACAGTAAATCGCAGGGAGCCGTGAATAGGTGCGGCTCTCAGCGGGTAGGTGCGGCTCTCAGCGGGTAGGTGCGGCTGCCGCCGACCTGTCATTATAGTGACCACCCCACCTGCTGAGGACTGCAGAAGGAACTTCTCACCAGCTCCCCTCATTGTGTATTTTATGTGACAACTTCTCCTCTTCCAATGTGTGGACAGCCCTGATCTACATCATCCCTCATAGTACCATCCTCTCCTCTCCACTGCAAAAGATGAACTCCAAGCAACTAGACCCATGTGATCTGTCTTTTCTGCCCAGAGATTTGTAATTCACACACTCCTCTGCCAGACAGCACAGCCAGAACGGTGACAATGCTTCCAGCTAAGAAATACAGCAGTTACACCCCCTGCCCATCCCCCCCCCCCCTGCCCACAGTCAGCTGATCAGGCAATGATCCACATGCAAAGCAGCCACATACTGATCATCAACTCTACTGACTCCGCACTCTCCTCCTGTCTGCGTGTCCCCCTTCAGTACATATTAATGCAACACCTGATTGCCTCCTAGTACTGCCCCTCCCTCACAGTGCAATGGTTGCTGTGCAGGGGTGAGAGGAGGCTGATATTAGGACAGATCAGGGCAGCTATATGTAAAAATACATATTTTTAAAGGAACACACATCTGCATAAGACAAATCTGTCTCATATCTGTTCGTCTTTAATCTACTGACTTGTTGTAGACTCCGGATCTACTTCCTGAGACGGCTTACAGACGATTTCCAGAAATTCAGCTCCTTTGTAAAAAGCGAAGGCACATTATGAGTAAAGTCCAAGGAGGTGCATGGAAAAATAGAACGCTGGAAAGCCGCACTCCAAAAAAGTTCACCTTTATTAAGAAATGAATATCAAAGCATCACAGGGCAATGTGAGCTATGACTAAGCACCATATCTGGTGTGAAACGCGTCAGTAGCTGTGCAGTTAGTCTGTATTTCCCTGTGATGCTTCGATATTCATTTTTAACAAAGGTGAACTTTTTTGGAGTGCGGCTTTCCAGCGTTCTATTTTTCCATTATCTCTGTTGCAAACAGAGCCAGCACCCTGCCTGACTGCGGAGACAGCTGTTCTTAGGAGAGGTGATCACTTTGGGGGGGGGTGGGGTGCACTCCCATATTTCCAAAGAGGTGCATGACATCTCCTGAGCTTATCTCTATTATTTACATCTGACAGTTTTATTGCACTTCCGGAAGACAGATAATCGCTGTGTTTATGGGGGACCTGATGCTGAACATTAGCGTCAGTGCAGCCGCTATGCTCCCAATCACAGAAGCCTTTGTATTATGCGAATTCACAAAATACAAAGGCTTCCCTGAATGGGCAGCAGAGGGGAGGGGCGGGGCATAGCGGCTATATGTCTGCCTCTCTCACAGCCCTGAGTGTCAGCGTTATGCTCCGGCAGAGACATTAACAATAGAGAGATAAGTTCAGATGATGTCATGCACCTCCTTGGACTTAACTCATAGTGTGCCTTCACTTTTTACAAAGCAGCTGAATTCCTGGATTTGAACTTTAAGGAGAGAAGCTCCTTGCGGGAGAGAAGTTTTTTTTAAATGGACACTAGATCAGGCTCCTATCCAGAGTCTACAGCCAATCGGTGTCAAGAGGCAGCCCTGAAAATGGAAGATATAGAAGACCAGTTTCGAGCCAACTGAGGTCCTTGGCTACCAGACCATCCCCCATGGTGTCGGTCAGATGGAGCAGCCCCTTCTTGCAGTTGAGGCGATATCTTACAGGGAGGGTTTCCCTTGCCCCATAAAAGTACTAAAAATTGTACATGAAGACCCCCATCACCCCACAATGAACTCCTCTGTCTAGAGAACTACTGAACAGTACACATGGCAATGCTTTAGAAGCTTTATGAACTGTCTGTAGTGCCCCGAGCAACCAATCAGCTTTTCCCTTTCATTTTACAAGTTATGGTTAGGAGAGAGAGAGACTGTATCAGCCGCCTAGAGAGAGCAGACTGACCAATAGGAGGATCTATAGGTCTTCATTCTGGAAGGCGCGGTGAAGAAGAAGGTAAACGGAAACAGGCATTAGAAGTATAGGAAACCCTGCAGACCGAGGATTTAGGAGGCACCAAGGGTTCAGTTACACCACAATCCATGCGCTTTAACATTGACGCTCCAAGCATTAGGCAGCCGATTCTTCTTGAAGTGGGGCAATGGGGTGGATCTACTAAAGGCAAATAGACGGCGTAATCTGCAAGTGCAGGTGTTCCAGAGCTTAGTAAATAAAGGAGAAGCTTCACAAAGAATACCCAATCAATGCAAGCAAAAGAAAAAAAAATGTGATTGCACATGATTGGATGATGGAATTCAGCAGAGCTTCCCCTTTTATCTGCTAAGTTTTTGAGCAACTGCACTAGAAGAGTGCTCAGTCTACTTGTTTTAAAGTGGTTGTAAACCTCAGAAATGAAATCTGAACAAAGCATATCCCTTTATAGTGTGTACTTGCCTCAGTCCAGAGCACTAAGTGTCACTTCTGTCCGCTGCCTCCTTTCTCTGCTATCTGCATGAGTCACTTCTGAGACAAGTTTTCCTGACACCAAGAGATAAAAAGGTGACAGGGGAGGGGGGGGGCTCCATTTGATTGACAGCCTCAGCTCTGTTCCTGTGAGCTGTGTGAAAGGGGAGGCAGAGGGGTGTCCCTTCCCTCCAATCAGCTCTTACTGAGCTCTGCAAGAGCAAGTGTGACTTCAGGTTTCCGCCCCCTTTTTTTTTTTTCTGAACTCTCAGACAAACATTCTAAATTCAGCGCTTTGAATGGATGTAGAGAAGAGGGGTCTGCCAATAGAGAGGCTTTGTTTCATCTCTGTGTATCACCCAAGGACAAGATCCCCTTCACTGGGGATATGGAGGGTTTACAGCCACTTTATCCACCCCAATGTCTCTAAATGCACAAAAAAATAAAAATATTATAATATATATATATTTATATATTAGAAGTCATGTGCCATTTTTTTTTTTTTAAACGCGGTAAAATACAAAGGGCGCCGGCACATATTGGCGTGCTACAGGGTACTGTATATGTGTGTTTTGGGGCGCAATTTAAAAAAATGGGAGATGTGGTGTAAATGAACCCTAAAAACAGAAAGTAAACATAGAAGACAAATCTTGCGGCAACGCAGCCAATCAATTGACACCGGCATGAGAGGTTAACTCCGCCCATCACCGATATTCGAGACAATGATAGGTCGGATACTTGCAGACTGAACCCACAATCCAGGCTTACTGTGGCACTGTGGCAGATTCTGGGATATAATCTCCCCGTCTCCCATGACAACCATAGAAGTCTCAGTCCTCCTGCTGCACTCTTTATAAAGACACATAAAAAAAATATAAAGAGAACCCAGTAGAAAACAAAAAAAAGCGTAATCAGCTGCAGCGGGTGGGTAGAGCCAAGACGGTGCGGAGTTCTGGAGCTGGATAAGCCAATCAGCCATTGAGGATTCAAACTGCCTGCATCTGCTCAAAGCTTAAACATTGGCTTTGGGTGAACTTTCACTTTAAATTATAAAAGGCGGACTTCAGTCTGATAGGACCACAGACAGTGTAATATCATTAATGTTATGTATAGAACGCTCTTGTCTGCTGACAGAGGCATTCTGGGTAGTTACAGCAGAAAGGCGTATTGAGAATAGTGTCCGTCTTTGTTTTGGGAGGAAGGAAGAGGAGAGTCAGAATTGGGGGTCTGTATATCATTAGAGGGGACCATTATGTAATGCCGAGGCTTTATATATCATGCGCCAAGACATTCAATAAACGGACCAGCTTCAAGATCTGGAAGAACAGAGAAACTGGAGAGAAGCAGCAGTATAACCCAGGGCCCCCCCTCCCCCACGTGTCCTCCCAAAATGATCGGTGAAGGCCACAGCGTGATAAAGTGACCCAGTGTACCCCAAAACTCCAGAACATTCCAGCCCAGGGAGAGAGGGGGTGCAGAAGAAGCAGGACGTCAATTCCTCAGTGCCGCCAGTCTGAAAGACAGAAAAGATCAAAGTTAGTAATTGACTATAGAGCCGGGAATTGTGAAAACTTCTGTCTGCCCTATGAATGGCACACCTACTAAAGCCTGAATGTCTACAAGAAACACAAGTATATAGTATATAGTATATAATGACAAATCGCAGGCAGGTGACAGGTAGATCACGTCCCTTGCGACCCCCCGGAACCTGGACAGGAGCGGGGGGGGGGCCATTTACTGGAATCAATCTCCTGTATTTTCCCCCTGCATCAGCTGATGGTGGGAGGGAGAGGAGGAGAAGCCTTTACTGGACCGATCCCCTGTATTTTCCTCCTGCAGCAGCTGATGGTGGGAGGGAGACGAGGAGAAGCCTTTACTGGACCGATCCCCTGTATTTTCCTCCTGCAGCAGCTGATGGTGGAAGGGAGGAGAAGGAGAAGCCTTTACTGGACTGATCCCTTGTATTTTCCTCCTGCAAAAGCTGAGGGCCAGCAAGAGAGAGGAGGAGAAGTCTTTACTGGAACCGATCTCCTGTATTTTCCTCCTGCAACAGCTGAAAGCCAGCTTCTCCTCCTCTCCCTTCCGCCAGCATTCAGCTGCTGCAGGGGGAAAATAGAGGCGATCGGTTCCAGTAAAGGCTTCTCCTCCACTCCCTCCTGCCGGCATTCAGCTGCTGCAGGAGGAAAATACAATAAAATGCTGTCCTCGCCACCCCTACTGTCCAGGCTTTTCTTCCTTCTGCTGCATGGGCCCCCCTATGTGCTCCACCCCCCCCCCCCCCCCCTTCCCTCACAGTGCTTCAGAATACCTTTTTAATTCTAAAAGGAAACTTATTAAAATACCGGCTTCTTCCCCTTTCTTGCTGGCTGCTGCGGGGGATTGTTTCAGGATGGAGAGCGGGGGAAGGGGCATGTAAATATGTAATTTACTGACCCCTTCCTTTTCTGAATGAACACAGTGAGTGATTGGTACAGATCACTCGCTGCGTTCATTCATAACTAAAGCATAGTAAACAGCGTTTTCTATGCTTCGGTTTGTGAATGAGCAGAAAGCTCTGTGCAGAGCTCTTCCTGTTCATACAGTCTGTATAGCTCAGGCTGCAGAGATAGAGAATGAGGACTATGTCCTCAATCACTTTCTCTGTCTATAAAATGCCACATCTGAGGGTCTGTGTATACCCCTGATATCCCCCCCCCCCCCAACCAGGGCAGAAAGCTCTGCAGAACCCTTCCTGTTCATTCATTCTGACACACCCACCCAGTGATGTCATCACCCCTCCCATACAGAATGAGAAGCGAAAGAGGGGGGGAGAGCACACTGGGAGGCGGGTCCAATTTACATGACCACACCCAGGGGCTGTACACTGCAGGGATAGAGGAAATTGCTGGCTGATGGGAGCTGAGCCTGGGTTTCACAGGAGTAGTGGGGAAAACCGCATGCGATTTGCACAGGAATCGCTCCGCATTCCTGTTCAAATCATGTGATTCTTTGCATTGCGATTTGAGCCCATTCATTCTGTATTGGCTTAAAATCGCACTGCAAAGATATCAATTTTGGGTATCTGAGCATTTCTACAAGTACTCATGAAAATACTCGATATTGGCGCAGATACCAGTGCAGCCCTCGTTCACACATTTGTGGTTTCCTTGCTTTGTAGACGGCACGCTCATAACATAGAAGGTACATTACTGTGCACAACAACACAGACAATAACTTACATGGAGAAAAGTCATACAAAGAAAGCAGACAGAAAACAGACCATAAAAATCAGCACAGCCATAGATGGAGCTTGGCTGTAAATGGCGGTATAGTTCCTCACCTGCGAGACAGCTGGTCCTCCGGAGTGCGGGTGGAGCTCTCTCCTACCGATGACGCTCCTTGCGGGAGCTGGTTCAGCTGATCCATCACCTCCAGCCCGTTCTCCTCCGCGATCTGCAGGATAAGATTGTCTACCTGTTCCTGCGGGGTGGTCAGTGTCATGGCGGAGCTCATGGAATCCTCCATCACCTGAGAAGAAGATACAGAGGAGTCAAACCTGGACCAATGGCAGCAGAGAGACAAAAAGCTGTGAGAGATCCAGTGCATGGTGACCGAGCCACGTTCTTCCATCAGGACTGGTAGATGGTTTTATAGTGCAGCACAAATCATGTGATCTCTCTAGAAGGGACACAACAAAGAAGAAATACTTTTTCTGTTTGGTAATAGAACGGTTCAATTCTGGAAACTCCATTTTTCTTGCATGAAAGATTTCCCCTCAGTTGGGTCAGGAAATGCAAGAACAGACAGAAATAAAAATCTGACAGGAGATATTATACACATGATACGAAATTAAAAAGTGTCTAGAATTACACTAACAAACAAACAAACAAACAAACAGGGGTGATCTGTAACCCCACACAGGTTCACTTTTAGGCTGGTGAAAACAATTTCAATGAGGTGCCTACTGCAGCACAAATGAAAGAGCGAGGCAATCTGCATCATGTCCTAGTGTTTTAGTTCATAAGGCAGTGCTGGTTTGTTCCAAAAAAAAAAAAAGATGTTGCATGACGAAACACGTTGGGTGGAGCAACATGCCGTGATGTTATTGCGTTCCTGGAACGGTCCCGAAAAACATCCAGGGACATGAGATTGCATTACAGACAGCACTGTTTCATTTTATACTCGTGTAAATGTATTTTAGCTAATTTTAATTAAAAAAAAGGTTTGTTGGGTATCACACTTTTGGTTCCTTTTCTTATCTAACATGTATGCATGGTGGGATGGCCAAAGATGGAGGCCTCGATGACAATAGCTGCAATTATATTGTGTATTATGTAACTTTCCTATAAACATTGGGGGTCATTTACTAAAGGCAAATCCACTTTGCACTACAAGTGCAAACTATAAGTGCAAAGTGCACTTGAAATTGCACCGAAAGTGCACTGTGAAGTTCAGTCGCTGTTAATCTAAGGGGAAAATCTGAAATGAGGGGAAGCTCTGCTGATTTTATCATCCAATCATGTGCAAGCTAAAATGCTGTTTTTTATTTTCCTATGCATATTCTCCCTGTGCGGGTTTCCTCCGGGTACTCCGGTTTCCTCCCACACTACAAAGACATGCTGGGAGGTTAACAGATTTACCTTTAAACAGCCTGTAAGGAAGACGTCTCTTAGGAGGATCCAGGAGGTGGAGGAGAAGAGGATGGGATAGAATCTCGCCCGGTGCAGCAGGGACCGGCTGATATCTGATCCATCTATGGGCAGGCTGGTTGTACTGAAGTGGAATCATCGATCATCTTCAGTACCAGCAGCTTGTCAGATTTCTTGATCTCTGTGTTTTGCCGGTTGAGAAGGTTCCTGGCCGGCAGAACACAATAGCACTGTGGGAAGGATTCCCCCATCAACATTGACTGTGTTGATGGGGAAATCGAATGATTTTTTTTTTCCTATTGCGAAAGGAAAAAAAATTGCATATTCTATGGGCTGCAATACAATAAAAAGTGAATATAGATATTAGGGGGGAGGGGCCCATAGTAAATTCTGTCTTTTGGCATTTACGGTCTCTACATCCCACTCAGGTTTGTGGTTTGATGTTGAGATCCGGCCATGAAAGTCTGTTAACTGACAACAAAACGCCTCAATTTGGGTCATCATCCCGCCTTCCTGTCTGCAGTTTTGCGTTTACATCAAACCACAGGAAAAACAAATTTCAGATAATTTTTTTGGAGGGACTTTCACTTTTTCATATGAATCACACCCATTATAAATGTACTTCAGCGATCTTCAATGTTCCAATACCGCACGTCTGAGTTCTTATCAGTGGGAGGTTATAAAACCAAGCTGTGGTTTAGACAGGTTTACTAGACTGGGGAAGACTGCCACCAGGTGGACAGATAGAGGCAAGTCAACATATCAGTCCGCATCTACATTACGGCAAATAGCGTTTTTTTATGTATATTATCATGACGCTCAGTAGGGATGCACCGATACTGCTACCAGTACTTGTCAAAATGCTCCCGATACCGAAACTCTGTGGTGCGATTTGTGGCAACACAAAATAAATGGGTGCAAATCGCACGGCAAAGAATTTGTTGCCATTTGCACAGGAATGCGGTGCGATTCCCATCCAAAACACACATGGTTTCCCGCACCCGAGGCTCTCTGCATGACAGCTTCCACCAGCTCTGGCTCCCATGTGACTGTTGATATCTGTGGCTTCTCCCATGGCTTTGTCTCCCCCCCCAGCCTCCAGCGGTTTGATCCATCTCCTTCTAGTACTGACAGTACGGACTACAGGGAATCTAACCAATCAGAAGCCATGTAGCCCACACTCTCAGGAGAGGAGAGAAAGCTGCAGAGACATTAAAGTGGTTGTAAAGGTTTGTTTAAAAAAAAAAACAACAAACAATAAAAAAAAAAAACAGACACACCAAACATGTTATACTTACCTTCTCTGTGAAAGTGATTTGCACAGAGTGGCCCCGATCCTCCTCTTCTGGGGTTGCCGGGCGGCGCTCTTGGCTCCTCCTCCTCGAGTGCCCCCAGGGAGAGCCGCATTCCATTGGGGCTCCTGTGCGGGCGCGCTCCCGTGTCTTGCTGCTGCGTCCATTGACACAGACAGCAGGACTCAGCCCCGTCCTCCGTGTCACTGGATTTGACTGACAGCAGCGGGAGCCAATGGTTCCTGCTACTAGGGTTGTCCCGATACCGATACTAGTATTGGTATCGGCACCGATACCGAGCATTTGCCCAAGTACTTGTACTCAGGCAAATGCTCCCGATGCTTCCGCCGATACTATGACAGTTAGCTGTGATCAGCGCGTGGGGGAGTTACAAGCTTCTCCCCCCGCTGCTTTAGTGACATCGGTGATCGGTGCTTGTAACTCCCCCACACGTGATCACCGCTGACTGTCACCTCATCCTCCTCCATGCCCCCTCTATTCCGGCGTTCCGCTGTCACCCTCCGTTGTTCTGTCCCCTTCCGTTACACTGTCCTCCTCCTCTGTCCCCCTCTGTTGTTCTGTCCCCCTCCGCTGTCCCCCTCCGTTGCTCTGTCCTCCTCCGCTGTCCCCCTCCGTTGCTCTGTCCTCCTCCGCTGTCCCCCTCCGTTGCTCTGTCCTCCTCCGCTGTCCCCCTCCGTTGCTCTGTCCTCCTCCGCTGTCCCCCTCCGTTGCTCTGTCCTCCTCCGCTGTCCCCCTCCGTTGCTCTGTCCTCCTCCGCTGTCCCCCTCCGTTGCTCTGTCCTCCTCCGCTGTCCCCCTCCGTTGCTCTGTCCTCCTCCGCTGTCCCCCCTCCGTTGCTCTGTCCTCCTCCGCTGTCCCCCTCCGTTGCTCTGTCCTCCTCCGTTGTTCTGTCCTCCTCCGCTGTCCCCCTCCATTGTTCTGTCCTCCTCCGCTGTCCCCCTCCGTTGTTCTGTCCTCCTCCGCTGTCCCCCTCCGTTGCTCTGTCCTCCTCCGCTGTCCCCCTCCGTTACACTGTCTTCCTCCTCCGCTGTCCCCCTCCATTGTTCTGTCCTCCTCCGCTGTCCCCCTCCGTTGCTCTGTCCTCCTCCGCTGTCCCCCTCCGTTGCTCTGTCCTCCTCCGCTGTCCCCCTCCGTTGCTCTGTCCTCCTCCGTTGTTCTGTCCTCCTCCGCTGTCCCCCTCCGTTGCTCTGTCCTCCTCCGCTGTCCCCCTCCGTTGTTCTGTCCTCCTCCGCTGTCCCCCTCCGTTGCTCTGTCCTCCTCCGCTGTCCCCCTCCGTTGCTCTGTCTTCCTCCTCCGCTGTCCCCCTCCATTGTTCTGTCCTCCTCCGCTGTCCCCCTCCGTTGCTCTGTCCTCCTCCGCTGTCCCCCTCCGTTGCTCTGTCCTCCTCCGCTGTCCCCCTCCGTTACACTGTCCTCCTGTCCCCCTCCGTTGTCCTGTCCTCCTCCACTGTCCTGTCCTCCTCCGCTGTCCTGTCCTCCTCCGCTGTCCTGTCCTCCTCCGCTGTGTAAATAGACAGAGTCAGCTGACTCTGTCTATTCACATAACGGATACATTGTAACCTCCTGTGATTACGATGTGTCAGTTTATGAATGGAGAGGAGCCGCTGGCAAAACACAAAAATGATGGCAAAACACAGAGGAGGGATGGAGATTTCCTGAATGATGAATGATTTCCTCACCGATGTGTGAACATCCAGATTCTGAACCTGCTGCTCAAACTTATCCATCACCGCCGAGACCTTCTGCAGATCCATCGAGTTCAGAGCTTTGTCCAGAGACTTCGTCACCTGAGCCATGTTCTTCGTCACCTGAGAGAGAAATAAGAGGAAGGATGAGGAGGAGACGTCTTCTAGAATACGAATTACATCCAAACTGAGCAGATAACAGATAAAGATCATTAGATCCTCATACACACCGATCATTAGATCCTCACACACACCGATCATTAGATCCTCACACACACCGATCATTAGATCCTCACACACACCGATCATTAGATCCTCACACACACCGATCATTAGATCCTCATACACACCGATCATTAGATCCTCATACACACCGATCATTAGATCCTCATTAGATCCTCATACACACCGATCATTAGATCCTCATACACACCGATCATTAGATCCTCATTAGATCCTCATACACACCGATCATTAGATCCTCATACACACCGATCCTTAGATCCCCATACACACCGATCATTAGATCCTCATACACACCGATCATTAGATCCTCATACACACCGATCATTAGATCCTCATACACACCGATCATTAGATCCTCATACACACCGATCATTAGATCCTCATACACACCGATCATTAGATCCCCATACACACCGATCATTAGATCCTCATACACACCGATCATTAGATCCTCATACACACCGATCGTTAGATCCCCATACACACCGATCATTAGATCCTCATACACACCGATCATTAGATCCTCATACATATAGATTATATATATATTTTTATACGAATATCTATGTGTCCCCCTTTAATTCCTGTAATGGATTCCTTTTTTACATGTGTGCGCAAAAATTACGCATGTGGCAGATGAGCCGTATATCTTTGATCTAAAGATTGCGTTACAAAGAATGTCCCAATACCCATTGCACATGGACTGCACCTCCCCCATCCAATGATCATATACTCAGACAATGTTCAGACATCCTGGAAACCCGAATCACATATCACTTATTCGGTATTTAATGTATATGGTTCTCATGCAATTTTTTAGCCACTGTACCCCCTCCTACAATCTGAACGTTCAGCAGGGGTGCGGGTTGGCTGGATTGTACGGACATAAGCTGCAGCAGTATAAATGAGTAAAATGAATTCAGTTCTGTTATACATTATATATACAGCCGTGGCCAAAAGCTTTGAGAATGACACAAATATTATTTGTCACAAAGTCTGCTGCTTCAGTTTTTATGATTGTCATGCCTTCGGCCTATAAAGGAAAAATAATATCTTCTGGACTTGCAATATCAACATTGCCCACTAGATGCCACTCTCAACAAAGGACTATTGATGGGTAGTGTTCTATGGTCAATAGACATTTCCTGTCATAATACTAAGAACTAGCCCACTTCCTATTGCAACCCTTTCATCTTCACCATGAGGAGGACAGAATGCAATGGAGCCAGCTAAGCCTGTACTGCATGTTCTTAGGAATTCCTAACCCTCTAGGGCAGCATCGCTGGTATGCTAAAGATTGTTTATTTGTATATCTAGTAGACATTTGTTATGTTCATGTAATTCTTATATATGTTCATTGTCTGTTTATTCCTAGTTTCACCGCACATATCACATCCTACCTTATATGACCACCACCTGTTCATCGTAATAAAGATCCAAAGTTACAGTCTGGTTATTGTGGGATTCAAGGTTTAAACTGTATGTTGAGCTACATACACGCCAGGGGCAAACGTGTAGCGAGAACAGAACAATGATGGCAATTTGCATATTCTCCAGAATTTCAATTAATTGCAAAGTCCCTCTTTGACATGAAAATGAACTTAATCAAATAAAAAAAGCATTTCCGCTGCATTTGTGAAGAAGGCTTCAGGGCGCCCAAGAAAGTCAGCAAGGGGGCCAGGAACGTCTACAGTTGGTTCAGCTGTGGGATCGGGGCACCACCAGTGCAGAGGGGGGGGGGGAAATCGGGGCACCACCAGTGCAGAGAGGGGGGGGGCGGAATCAGGGCACCACCAGTGTAGAGGAGGGGGGGCCGGAATCAGGGCACCACCAGTGCAGAGGAGGGGGGGGTGGAATCAGGGCACCACCAGTGCAGAGGAGGGGGGGGGCGGAATTAGGGCACCACCAGTGCAGGGGGGGGGCGGAATCAGGGCACCACCATTGCAGAGGGGGGGCAGAATCAGGGCACCACCAGTGCAGGGGGGGGGGAGGAATCAGGGCACCACCAGTGCAGAGGGGGGGGGGTGATCGGGGCACCACCAGTGCAGAGGGGGGGGCGGAATCAGGGCACCACCAGTGCAGAGGGGAGGGTGTGGTGGTGGTGATCGGGCACCACCAGTGCAGAGGGGGGGGGCCGGAATCAGGGCACCACCAGTGCAGAGAGGGGGGCGGAATCAGGGCACCACCAGTGCAGAGGGGGGGGGCCGGAATCAGGGCACCACCAGTGCAGGGGGGGGGCGGAATCAGGGCACCACCAGTGCAGAGGGGGGGGCGGAATCAGGGCACCACCAGTGCAGAGGGGGGGGGGCGGAATCAGGGCACCACCAGTGCAGAGGGGGGTGGGGGCGGAATCAGGGCACCACCAGTGCAGAGGGGGGGGCGGAATCAGGGCACCATCACTGCAGAGGGGGGGGGGGCGGAATCGGGGCACCACCAGTGCAGAGGGGAGTGGTGATCGGGGCACCACCAGTGCAGAGGGGGGGGGGCGGAATCGGGGCACCACCAGTGCAGAGGGGAGTGGTGATCGGGGCACCACCAGTGCAGAGGTGGGGCGGAATCAGGGCACCACCGGTTCAGAGGGGGGGGCGGAATCAGGGCACCACCAGTTCAGAGGGGGGGGCGGAATCAGGGCACCACCAGTGCAGAGGGAAGTGGTGATCGGGGCACCACCAGTGCAGAGGGGGGGGCGGAATCAGGGCACCACCAGTGCAGAGGGGGGGGGGGCGGAATCAGGGCACCACCAGTGCAGAGGGGGGGGCGGAATCAGGCCACCACCAGTGCAGAGGGGGGGGGGGCGGAATCAGGGCACCACCAGTGCAGGGGGGGGTTGTGATCGGGGAACCACCAGTGCAGAGGGGGGGGGCGGAATCAGGGCACCACCAGTGCAGAGGGGGGTGGTGATCGGGGCACCACCAGTGCAGAGGGGGGGGGGGGGTGGAATCAGGGCACCACCAGTGCTGAGCTTGCTCAGGAATGGCAGCAGGCAGGTGTGAGGACATCGGCACGCAGTGAGGAGACTTTTGGAGGACGGTCTGGTGACAAGAAGGGCAGCAAAGAAGCCACTTCTCTGCAGGAAAAACATCAGGACAGACGGATATTCTGCAGAAGGTCCAGGGATTGGACTGCTGAGGACTGGGGGAAAGTCATTTTCTCTGATGAATCCCCTTTCCTATTGTTTGGAGCATCCAGAACCTTGTCCGGAGACGGAAAGGTGAGCGCTACCATCAGTCCTGTGTCATGCCAACAGTAAAGCAACCTGAGACCATTCATGTGTGTGTGTGTGTGTGTGGGGGGGTACTTCTCAGCCAAGGGAGTGGGGGGGCTCACTCACTATTTTGCCATGAATAAAGAATGGTACAAAAACATCCTCGGAGAGCAACTTCTCCCAACCATCCAAGAAGAGTTTGGTGAACGATGCCGTTTCCAGCATGATGGAGCCCCTTGCCATAAGGTAAAAGTCATAACCAAGTGGCTTGGGGAACAAAATGTGGAAATTTTGGGTCCGTGGCCAGGAAACTCCCCAGACCTTAATCCCATTGAGAACTTGTGGTCAATCCTCAAGAGGCGGGTGAACAAAAAAACCCCACAAATTCCGACAAACTCCAAGCCTCGATTATGCACAAATGGGGGGCGGCCATCAGTCAGGATGAGGCCCAGAAGTTGAGTGACACCATGCTGGTGGGAACTGCAAAGGTCTTGGAAAAAGAAGGGTCAACACTGCAAATATTGACTCTTTAGATGATTTTCATGTCATTGTCAATAAAAGCCTCTGACACTTATGAAATGCTTGTAATTATACTTCACTATCCCATAGTAACATCTTACCCTTATGACGTCATCATATTTCACTATCCCATAGTAACATCTGACCCTTATGACGTCACTATACTTCTGTATCCCATAGTAACATCTGACCCTTATGACGTCATCATATTTCACTATCCCATAGTAACATCTGACCCTTATGATGTCATCATATTTCACTATCCCATAGTAACACCTGACCCTTATGATGTCATCATACTTCAGTATCCCATAGTAACACCTGACACTTATGATGTCATCATACTTCAGTATCCCATAGTAACACCTGACACTTATGATGTCATCATACTTCAGTATCCCATAGTAACACCTGACCCTTATGATGTCATCATACTTCAGTATCCCATAGTAACATCTGACAAAAAGATCTAAAAACACGGAGGCAGCAGACTTTGTGAGAATTAATATTTTGTGTCACTCTGAAAACTTTTGGCCCCGGCTGTACACAGTGCATTGCTGCAATCGATTTCTCACATACCCCTTTCATAGTGACTGCTGTCTGCACTTTAGAGGCCACTGCATCCACCCTGGAGGCCATCCGCAGCCAGTTCAGCCCCTCGTTCTTCTTGCGGATGGCGTTCTCAGCGTAGACCCGAGCAACCTCCACATTCTTCTGCTGCAGAGCCTGAGGGAGAGAAATAGAAACAATGTTCAGGAAGAGCTCCGGTACATCCACACAGACAACGCCATTCTTATCTCAGGATACCGGGATGGACAAATCCTTGAAGTGGATCTTCACGGCATCTGAGCACCACAAACCAAAAACACTGTAATTACATTTATAATATTCAAACAAAACTGCCACATCTCCATGTCTGCATGCTTTATTTTGATGAGAAATCATTTTGAAAAACACCCCCCTCCCCCCTTAGCATTTCTGGCCATGACCATATTCAGTAAGGGCAAATGATTTATGTAGCATTTACAGCAATTCCTGGAATCCATCTGTCCTTAGCTCAAGCATGTATGAAGGAAGGTGTGATTAGCTGAGAAAACCCCTCCTCCCCCTTACTAAAGACTCCGGGGATGTAGGACATCATTTGCCTAAGCAAGAAACCAGGTAGTAGCTGAAGCAATGTAAAAAACAAAAACAAAATAAAAAGTATAAAACAAGTAAATATGATCTACTTTCCTATCCATTTACTAATGTTAGCAGCATGAGGACTGAAAATAATCAATGTTGTTTGGGAGAGTGGAGTTCCACTTTAAGACGGCTTCCCTCTATAGATGACATCACCATTCCACAGAAGTACATCCAATGGGGTCACTGCAATGCTTCCCCCGATGCAGCCCTCCCCGGATTGGAAAATCTTCAAGAAACTGTAAAAAAAAACCCGGGGGGGGGGGGGGGGGGGTGGGGGGTGAAACGCCTCATGCATCATCACCATAAATGTGATCTAAAATAAAAGTGGAGAGCCACCCCCCCCCCCATGTGTTTTGCCCCCCCCCCCCCCAGTGAGAAAATGATCGGAGGCTTTGGAGGACGCAGATATCATCATTACACACGAGGCTGCGACTTTTCACACAAATGATTTCTTTTTATGAAGAGGTAAGTAAAACCTTGGACAGAGGGGTGGCTGTGGATGTGGTTTATTTGGATTTTGCAAAAGCGTTTGATACAGTTCCGCACACACGGCTCATGTGTAAGGTAAAGTCTACAGGCTTGGAAATATCAGTTTGTAAATGGATAGAAAACTGGCTAAAAGACAGAATTCAGAGAGTCGTGGTTAATGATTCTTACTCTGAATGGTCTAAGGTTATCAGTGGTGTACCCCAAGGTTCAGTGCTGGGACCCTTACTCTTTAATATCTTTATAAATGATATTGGGTCTGGGATCAAAAGTAACATTTCTGTCTTTGCAGATGACACCAAGCTATGCAGTGGAATAACGTCCTTACAGGATGTCTCCAATTTACAAGCCGACCTCAATGCTCTGTCTAATTGGGCGACTATGTGGCAGATGAGATGTATAAAAAATGTGTATCGTCACACGGAGTGGTGCCGTGGATACACTAAAGGTAGTACCGTGCCGCGTCCTATCAATTGCATATACCAAAAATGGGGGAAGAAGGGACTTATGGACTTTTTAGGCACCACAAAATAGTAGATAAAAATTCCTTATTTTATTTAATTGATATCAAAAATTACACATAACAAAACAAAGATAGTATAGTTTAAAACACAACATGTGTCTGTACTTGAATCAATGCTATACAACACCGTCTACAATATGAAACTCTTCGGGCATTAGGAGAAGTGGCTTCCCATGTAGATCAGTCCGAAGGAGTGGCTGTATAGCAGTTCCATAGTCAGTTCATATGTTGAGATTGATCGATGCTCGACATGTTTCGCGTATGGACTACGCTTCCTCAAGAGCAATAGCAGTATATGATGTAACTATCAAGGTATATAACATTGCAGTTAATTATTCGTACAAATACACAAGAATCAAAAGCAGGCGTCTACAGGGGCGCCACATATCTAGTACCAAAAAGAACAATTGTGTGCTTGCTCATAACAGAATGGTGGTGGGCGCCAGCGTCCCAGCGATACTGAAGGACTGCTATGGGGGCGTGCACAACATAATTATAAGTGGTATGTACAATGTGTTCAGGTTTGTAAACCCGGTCAGGTATTTAAAAGAAGGAGAAGGATGAAGAGGGGGAAAAGAAGGGGGGGGGGGAAGAAAAGAGGGGAGGGGCGGGAGGAATGAAGAGGAGGAAGGGAAAAAGGGGGGACAGAAGGAAAAGAAGAAAGGGGGAGAGGAGGAGAGAAGGGGAAGGAGGGGGGAGGGGAGGGAGGGGAGGGGAAAGGAAGGAGAGGGGGAAAGGGGGGGAGAGGAAAAGAAGGTGTAAAGGGAGGGGAAGGTAGGGGAAGGGGGGGAGGGGGAGAGGGGGGAAAGGGAATGGGAGGCGAGGGAAGGGGAAAAAGGGAGGAAGGAAGAAGAAAAGAGTGAGGGGGGGTGTATGTAGTTTGGTAGCCCCCTGGTAGCACAGACGAGTATCAAAGGTAAACTATGAAAAAATATACTTACATTTAAAACCAATATGAAACGTTAAAGGGGGGTATTAGTCCGCTAGCAAGGAAAGACCAGGTGACTTGACCATATGATAGAGCTTTACGTCTCCGAGTCAGTATGTTTGCTATTTTCTTATATATATATGGGCCTGTTTTTGAAGTAGAGAAGGTAATATACTTTTAAAAGAAGGAGAAAGATTTTTTATGTATATATATATATATATATCAGACATAAGTATTTACATATCTATATATGTGCTAAAGGTAACTTATTTCCTTGCTGTGGTCTGAGACACTCACCACTGTTAATCTTACAAATCGAGGATTGTAGTCTATGTGCCTCTGAGTTTCACCATGGAGTACAGGCAGACATAGAACGCAGTGTCACTGTTGTAGTACCCCGTGTAGACTTGGGTATAAACCCTAGAGTGTAAATGGAGCCAGGAGCATAAGGAAGAAAAAGATGTGGAGGGGGAAGGGGGAGAGGGAGGGTAAAACCTCAGTTAATAATATAAAACCACCATCCGGCAGTATATGCCATAATCCAATTGATGCCGTGGTCAAACAAAGTACCTGAGTGTCGAGACGGGGAAGCCTGTGACATGTATGGTCCTCCTGATCCTGGAGCGGAACGCACACTGAATCAGGACGCTGTCCTATTTGTGTGCCCGTCCCGTCCGTCGACGTCCAATCGGCGGCCGCCGACGTGACGTCATCCGGACCGGCCAAGGGCTCTCCGTGCGCATGCGCCCCCACCAGCCGGAAGGGCCGTCAGTGCGAACGGCGCCTCCAGCAAGAGGGCGGCGCACGCCCACCGCGAGCTGCATCCGCCGGCTATATTGAGCCAGCCGATGCGCGCGCCACACCGGAGGGGACCAGTGCGGCGCTGGGCGGCCGCATAGCAATCAAGAATGCACCACTAGGTGGCGCCAACGCACATCCCATCCATAGAGCTAAGCACACAAAGAAGGATAATACTTTAAAGAGGGGGGTTATACAAAACATATATTACAATACAATGGAGCAGTATAGGAATTCCTATTATTGCATGTGTATACCTCCATATTTATATTTTTATTATTGATATATCTGCTTTGTAAAGAACTATATATGTACCTTCACAATGACCTCTGTGTCTCTAAGATGGATTATGGGCCTGTGTAGGTCAATGCAGATTAACCAGAGGAGGCATATGCTTCCAAAAGAGGCAACCCAATGGAAGTTACAGAAAAGGTTTGTAGGACTGTGATTCATTAATGCCAGGGGCCCGAGTCGCATTTAAACGCTCTATCCACAAGGTTTCCTGCCTTAAAATTTGTTTGTCCCAGTCGCCACCACGGGGGCTTCTGGGGATAACCGCAAGGGCAAAAAAGGAGACCACCGAGGTGTCAAATTTATGGTAGAGGTCCAAGTGTCTACTAACAGATGTAATCATTTTTCCTCCTCCAGAGTAATACACATGATCTTTGATACCGTGAACGGAAATGTCGGATAGTTTTTCCGACGTAGAAGGCTTGGCCCTGGATAAACTAGGCCCTGAGTTTCGCAATTGGCATGAAAGTGAGGAATAAATGTTTCTCCATTAGGGAGTTGAAATCTGGTCCCTGTGCGAATCCAGGGGCAGAATGAGCATCTGCCACATATGGTCATTCCTGCCGGGTGAGATTGTGTTGTCGAGTCATTACTGAAATGACTGGATGTGAGTTTATCCCTAAGGGATCTGCTTCTTCGAAAAGTAATGGTAGGAGTGGGGGTAGTATATTTGGCCAGGATCGGGTATTCGCGTAATAGCGACCAATGTTTAAATAAAATATTCCGTATTTCCGCATGTTGTTGGGAGTATTTTGTGATGTATCTAACCATCGTGTTTGCTTTTGGAACTTTTTGTTGATACAGTAAAGTGTTACGAGACTGACGCAATACCCTGTTGTAGTCACGACGGAGTATTGATTTGCTGTATCCCCTTGCTTGTAAACGCTCACGGAGTGCTTTAGCTTGTAATTTAAAGTCCTCTGTAAAGGTGCAATTTCTCCGGAGTCTGAGGTACTGGGCATATGGTATGCTGCGTATAAGAGTATGTGGGTGGGCGCTTTCCGCATGTAGCAGAGTGTTCCTGCTGTCTCTTTGCGGAACAGAGAGGTGGCCAATTTACCATCATTATCTTTACAAATTGTGAGGTCAAGGAAGGTAATGGTTGAATGGTCACTGCATACTGTGAATTTCAAATTAAACGAGTTGCAGTTGAGTTTATTTACCAAAGTGTTCAAATTTTCCATAGACCCTGACCAAACAATGAAGATGTCGTCAATAAATCGCATCCAGCACATCACCTGACTAGTCAAGTGTGATATGCTGTCATCTGAGAAAATTGAACGTTCCCACCCCCCCAGGTACAGGTTGGCATAGGTAGGCGCACAACAAGTGCCCATAGCCACACCCTGTACCTGGAGGAAGTGGGATCCGTCAAACGTAAAACAATTGTGCGTCAAAATAAAATGTAACAACTTCAGGATGAATTCGCAATACTCCCAACGGTGATGCGTTTGCTCACGAAGGAAGGTACGTGCTATCCCGACGCCCTGCTCGTGAGGGATGCTCGAGTAAAGAGCCTCGACATCTAGAGTCACGAGCAGGGCATCAGGAGGCACGACCATCCCCTCAATTTGTTTTAATAGGTCCATTGTGTCTCTGATGTATGAGGGTAGGGCCAGTACGTGTGGTAACAGAATTGAGTCCACTAATCGGCTGGCGTTTTCTGTTAAAGACCCTATACCTGACACTATTGGTCTACCCGGAGGTGTGGTCTGATTTTTGTGTACTTTGGGAAGTGCATAGAATGTGGCCATCCTAGGATGGCGCACATTCAAGAAATTATAGAGATCCTGATCAATCAGGCCCTCCTGATGGGCCGAGCCGATGACGTCCAGAAATTCTGCTTTATATTGATCGATCACTCTCGATTTAATTTGTTTGTACCAGGTCTTGTTACATAAAATGTTCATGGCCATCTGTTTGTAATCAGCTTTGGTCATGAGAACAATGTTACCGCCTTTATCGGCGGGTTTTATCACCAAATCAGGGTGATTTTGTAATTGCTTGATCGCTAATGTTTGGGCTTTAGTTAAATTTGTATGTTTAGATGTTACAATCATATTCTTGACGTCATTGACCGTGCCCATCAGGAAGGCCCAGATACTGGGATTAGTCATCAGGTCAGGGAAGCGTTGGGATTTAGGTCTAAATCGATTGACTCGAGGGATCTCTGTAGGGTTGGAAGTTACAGAGGTCTCTTCATGGTTTGTTGGGTCACTCTCATCTAGCAGTAACATTAAGTCTCGGAGGGCTCTAAAGTCCTCCATTGTGAAATGTTTGACTTGTTCGGAAATCTGTTTGTCCTGTATAGATCGTGCCCGATCTTTATCGAATAGGAATTTGTTTGTGAGATTTCGGGAGAATAGGTATAGATCCTTAATGGTTTCGTATTTGTCTATTTCAGCGGATGGACAGAAGCTTAAACCCAGCTGGAGAACTTCTACTTGCTGAGTGTTCAAAGAGTAGGGGGTTAGATTACAGATATTCAAATTGGTGTTTACGTGAGTGGCAGTTTGTACTCTGACCCCTGAAAATTTGGTGAAGGATTCCTCATTTGTGAAATATGTGGATCTAGTGTGCTCTGTCTAAGTTGTGTATGTGGTATATTGTTACCAAAAGTGTTTGGAAATGTGGGTAGTGTATTTTCCATGGTAGTGGTCCCCTGTGTAGGGGGTCTACCCATGTCACTAATCATGGAAGATGATGTCGCGGTAGCCGACAGATTATGTGATTGTGGTTGTGAATTTAGAAGCTGGATCGCCTGTAGGGCCATAGCTCAAGTATTTACCGGATTGGTGTGTGTTGGTGTGTGTTCGAACAAGTCAAACATTTCACGATGGAGGACTTTAGAGCCCTCCGAGACTTAATGTTACTGCTAGATGAGAGTGACCCAACAAACCATGAAGAGACCTCTGTAACTTCCAACCCTACAGAGATCCCTCGAGTCAATCGATTTAGACCTAAATCCCAACGCTTCCCTGACCTGATGACTAATCCCAGTATCTGGGCCTTCCTGATGGGCACGGTCAATGACGTCAAGAATATGATTGTAACATCTAAACATACAAATTTAACTAAAGCCCAAACATTAGCGATCAAGCAATTACAAAATCACCCTGATTTGGTGATAAAACCCGCCGATAAAGGCGGTAACATTGTTCTCATGACCAAAGCTGATTACAAACAGATGGCCATGAACATTTTATGTAACAAGACCTGGTACAAACAAATTGAATCGAGAGTGATCGATCAATATAAAGCAGAATTTCTGGACGTCATCGGCTCGGCCCATCAGGAGGGCCTGATTGATCAGGATCTCTATAATTTCTTGAATGTGCGCCATCCTAGGATGGCCACATTCTATGCACTTCCCAAAGTACACAAAAATCAGACCACACCTCCGGGTAGACCAATAGTGTCAGGTATAGGGTCTTTAACAGAAAACGCCAGCCGATTAGTGGACTCAATTCTGTTACCACACGTACTGGCCCTACCCTCATACATCAGAGACACAATGGACCTATTAAAACAAATTGAGGGGATGGTCGTGCCTCCTGATGCCCTGCTCGTGACTCTAGATGTCGAGGCTCTTTACTCGAGCATCCTCACGAGCAGGGCGTCGGGATAGCACGTACCTTCCTTCGTGAGCAAACGCATCACCGTTGGGAGTATTGCGAATTCATCCTGAAGTTGTTACATTTTATTTTGACGCACAATTGTTTTACGTTTGACGGATCCCACTTCCTCCAGGTACAGGGTGTGGCTATGGGCACTTGTTGTGCGCCTACCTATGCCAACCTGTACCTGGGGGGGTGGGAACGTTCAATTTTCTCAGATGACAGCATATCACACTTGACTAGTCAGGTGATGTGCTGGATGCGATTTATTGACGACATCTTCATTGTTTGGTCAGGGTCTATGGAAAATTTGAACACTTTGGTAAATAAACTCAACTGCAACTCGTTTAATTTGAAATTCACAGTATGCAGTGACCATTCAACCATTACCTTCCTTGACCTCACAATTTGTAAAGATAATGATGGTAAATTGGCCACCTCTCTGTTCCGCAAAGAGACAGCAGGAAACACTCTGCTACATGCGGAAAGCGCCCACCCACATACTCTTATACGCAGCATACCATATGCCCAGTACCTCAGACTCCGGAGAAATTGCACCTTTACAGAGGACTTTAAATTACAAGCTAAAGCACTCCGTGAGCGTTTACAAGCAAGGGGATACAGCAAATCAAATCAATACTCCGTCGTGCCTACAACAGGGTATTGCGTCAGTCTCGTAACACTTTACTGTATCAACAAAAAGTTCCAAAAGCAAACACGATGGTTAGATACATCACAAAATACTCCCAACAACATGCGGAAATACGGAATATTTTATTTAAACATTGGTCGCTATTACGCGAAGACCCGATCCTGGCCAAATATACTACCCCCACTCCTACCATTACTTTTCGAAGAAGCAGATCCCTTAGGGATAAACTCACATCCAGTCATTTCAGTAATGACTCGACAACACAATCTCACCCGGCAGGAATGACCATATGTGGCAGATGCTCATTCTGCCCCTGGATTCGCACAGGGACCAGATTTCAACTCCCTAATGGAGAAACATTTATTCCTCACTTTCATGCCATTGCGAAACTCAGGGCCTAGTTTATCTCATGACATGTGAGTGCCAAGCCTTCTACGTCGGAAAAACTATCCGACATTTCCGTTCACGTATCAAAGATCATGTGTATTACTCTGGAGGAGGAAAAATGATTACATCTGTTAGTAGACACTTGGACCTCTACCATAAATTTGACACCTCGGTGGTCTCCTTTTTTGCCCTTGCGGTTATCCCCAGAAGCCCCCGTGGTGGCGACTGGGACAAACAAATTTTAAGGCAGGAAACCTTGTGGATAGAGCGTTTAAATGCGACTCGGGCCCCTGGCATTAATGAATCACAGTCCTACAAACCTTTTCTGTAACTTCCATTGGGTTGCCTCTTTTGGAAGCATATGCCTCCTCTGGTTAATCTGCATTGACCTACACAGGCCCATAATCCATCTTAGAGACACAGAGGTCATTGTGAAGGTACATATATAGTTCTTTACAAAGCAGATATATCAATAATAAAAATATAAATATGGAGGTATACACATGCAATAATAGGAATTCCTATACTGCTCCATTGTATTGTAATATATGTTTTGTATAACCCCCCTCTTTTAAAGTATTATCCTTCTTTGTGTGCTTAGCTCTATGGATGGGATGTGCGTTGGCGCCACCTAGTGGTGCATTCTTGATTGCTATGCGGCCGCCCAGCGCCGCACTGGTCCCTCCGGTGTGGCGCGCGCATCGGCTGGCTCAATATAGCCGGCGGATGCAGCTCGCGGTGGGCGTGCGCCGCCCTCTTGCTGGAGGCGCCGTTCGCACTGACGGCCCTTCCGGCTGGTGGGGGCGCATGCGCACGGAGAGCCCTTGGCCGGTCCGGATGACGTCACGTCGGCGGCCGCCGATTGGACGTCGACGGACGGGACGGGCACACAAATAGGACAGCGTCCTGATTCAGTGTGCGTTCCGCTCCAGGATCAGGAGGACCATACATGTCACAGGCTTCCCCGTCTCGACACTCAGGTACTTTGTTTGACCACGGCATCAATTGGATTATGGCATATACTGGCCGGATGGTGGTTTTATATTATTAACTGAGGTTTTACCCTCCCTCTCCCCCTTCCCCCTCCACATCTTTTTCTTCCTTATGCTCCTGGCTCCATTTACACTCTAGGGTTTATACCCAAGTCTACACGGGGTACTACAACAGTGACACTGCGTTCTATGTCTGCCTGTACTCCATGGTGAAACTCAGAGGCACATAGACTACAATCCTCGATTTGTAAGATTAACAGTGGTGAGTGTCTCAGACCACAGCAAGGAAATAAGTTACCTTTAGCACATATATAGATATGTAAATACTTATGTCTGATATATATATATATATATATACATAAAAAATCTTTCTCCTTCTTTTAAAAGTATATTACCTTCTCTACTTCAAAACAGGCCCATATATATATAAGAAAATAGCAAACATACTGACTCGGAGACGTAAAGCTCTATCATATGGTCAAGTCACCTGGTCTTTCCTGCTAGCGGACTAATACCCCCTTTAACGTTTCATATTGGTTTTAAATGTAAGTATATTTTTTCATAGTTTACCTTTGATACTCGTCTGTGCTACCAGGGGGCTACCAAACTACATACACCCCCCCTCACTCTTTTCTTCTTCCTTCCTCCCTTTTTCCCCTTCCCTCGCCTCCCATTCCCTTTCCCCCTCTCCCCCTCCCCCCCTTCCCCTACCTTCCCCTCCCTTTACACCTTCTTTTCCTCTCCCCCCTTTCCCCCCTCTCCTTCCTTTCCCCTCCCTTCCCTCCCCTCCCCCCTCCTTCCCCTTCTCTCCTCCTCTCCCCCTTTCTTCTTTTCCTTCTGTCCCCCCTTTTTCCCTTCCTCCTCTTCATTCCTCCCGCCCCTCCCCTCTTTTCTTCCCCCCCCCCCCTTCTTTTCCCCCTCTTCATCCTTCTCCTTCTTTTAAATACCTGACCGGGTTTACAAACCTGAACACATTGTACATACCACTTATAATTATGTTGTGCACGCCCCATAGCAGTCCTTCAGTATCGCTGGGACGCTGGCGCCCACCACCATTCCGTTATGAGCAAGCACACAATTGTTCTTTTTGGTACTAGATATGTGGCGCCCCTGTAGACGCCTGCTTTTGATTCTTGTGTATTTGTACGAATAATTAACTGCAATGTTATATACCCTTGATAGTTACATCATATACTGCTATTGCTCTTGAGGAAGCGTAGTCCATACGCGAAACATGTCGAGCATCGATCAATCTCAACATATTAACTGACTATGGAACTGCTATACAGCCACTCCTTCGGACTGATCTACATGGGAAGCCACTTCTCCTAATGCCCGAAGAGTTTCATATTGTAGACGGTGTTGTATAGCATTGATTCAAGTACAGACACATGTTGTGTTTTAAACTATACTATCTTTGTTTTGTTATGTGTAATTTTTGATATCAATTAAATAAAATAAGGAATTTTTATCTACTATTTTGTGGTGCCTAAAAAGTCCATAAGTCCCTTCTTCCCCCATTTTTGGTATGTGGCAGATGAGGTTTAATGTTGAGAAATGTAAAGTTCTGCACTTGGGGGCTAAGAATATGCATCATACATACAAGGGGAGTACAACTGGGGGAATCCATAGTGGAGAAGGATCTGGGGGTTTGGTAGATCATAAGCTCAAAAATAGCATGCAATGCCAAGCTGCGGTTTCCAAAGCGAGCAAAGTTCTTTCTTGTATTAAGAGAGGTATGGACTCCAGAGAGAGAGATATCATTTTGCCCCTGTTCAAATCATTAGTAAGACCTCATCTGGAATATGCCGTTCAGTTTTGGACACCAGTTCTCAAAAAGGATATCGGGGAACTGGAGAAAGTGCAGAGAAGGGCAACCAAACTGATAAGAGGCATGGGGGAGCTCAGCTATGAGGAAAGATTAGAGGAACTGAATTTATTCACTCTTGAGAAGAGGAGAATAAGGGGGGATATGATCAACATGTTTAACTATATAAGGGGTCCATATAGTGAACTTGGTGTTGAGTTATTCACTTTACGGTCAACACGGAGGACAAGGGGCACTCTTTACGACTGGAGGAAAAGAGATTTCATCTCCAAATACGGAAAGGTTTCTTCACAGTAAGAGCTGTGAAAATGTGGGAATAGACTCCCTCCAGAGGTGGTTCTGGCCAGCTCAGTAGATTGCTTTAAGAAAGGCCTGGATACTTTCCTAAATGTACATAATATAACTGGGAACTGACATTTATAGGTAAAGTTGATCCAGGGAAAATCCGATTGCCTCTCTGGGATCAGGAAGGAATTTTTTCCCCCGCTGTAGCAAATTGGAGCATGCTCTGCTGGGGTTTTTTGCCTTCCTCTGGATCAACTGTGGGTATAGTATTGGGTATATTGGATTGTACGTTTTTTTTGTTTTTTGTTTTTTTTTTTGTTTTTTGTTTTTATGGTTGGACTGGATGGACTTGTGTCTTTTTTCAACCTGACTAACTATGTAACTATGTAAATTATTATCACCTTTTTCACTTTGGCGTTCTCGGTGTTGGAATCCTTCTCCGCTTTCTTGGCGAGTTTCTCCAGCTGTTTGGCTGTGAACTGAAAACAAGTGCAGGTTAAAAGGGGAACGTCGACACCGCGGGGAACAAATCTATGCAAAGAGAACTAATATGAAACTTCTCTGTAATATGTGTTGTCAATAAAGCTTTAAAGATGATCTTTTTTTTTTTTTATCATCAAACTTTTATTTAAAATTCAACATATCAAGTCATTGTTGTACAACCTTATATTCCATAGAAATCATACAAGAAATGACATCAATATAAAACATTCATAAATATTCCTTTCCAAAAACTGATATGGATAACCCACCCAACTTAAATAGGAATAGAGAAGAAAAACAAAAACAAAGAAAGAACACAACAAAAACAAAAAAAAACAAAAAGGGGGAAGAGCCCCCCCCCTTTCAACTCACTCCCTCTTTATCATACGCCTTATTTGTCTGGAGACTGGGCCGGTTCTGCCACTTCATTCCTAAAAACCCGCTCTTCCACTCAAACCCTATTATCCTGATTCTATCACATTCCCTACCCCCCCCCCCCCCCCAATATATGCAAAAAAACCTCCAAAACACCAAATGTGTAAGAGGCCATTTAATGGCCACACTATCTTCCAACCCTTATTACCTTATTATAATAACGAATAAAAAAAGAATAATCTGATAGAAAACAGAGACTGAACTGTCAAGCCATTGGATGGTTGGGGGCCATAGCCGATCACATGGCAGCCGCAGGTCTAACAGAGGCCAAGATGGCGGCTTCCTTGGCTGTAAAGCATAGTTCCATTTTAGACGTCTAAGAGGACGAAACGCGTCGGATAGGACCCCACTGCCGCCATCTCTTTACAGCGCTGTTTTTAATGGATTTACATGTGAGTATCTCTTTTATTTTTAATAAATTTTACACTTGTATACGGATTTACACTATGTGGCCTTCCCTTCTTCTTTCTTCACTGTCATCATTAACATCTGGTTCCTGACATCGTTTCGAGTGATACAGCAACCTATGGTTCGTTCCATATTCATCACCCTGCAGGGTCACCTACAGCCACTGACCACCCAAGCCTTGCTTGACCCAACTTGGCGTATGCCCTTTTGGGTCCATTCTATCTGGTAAGCCTTCTCATTGTCGGTGGTGGTGTGTCTGTCTTCACTTGAGATGTCATTTACCTGCTGATGTACCCTTGGTCTGAAGTCACTTAACCTCTGAGGACTTTATATCACTGTAGCCTTGGTTCGAAGTCACATAGCTTCTGAGGACCTTATATTATTTGGATTCACCACACATCGATGGTTTCCCTTCCATATTTCATAATTGGAAACCGTTTGTTCACCTCTATATTGTGGACATTGGACATTTTATACTTCTTAGCGCTACACTTGTTTTGGTTTTCTTTTGTTTAGCACATATCTTGTTGGCTGTGTTAGCTGCTGTTTTTTCTTCAGGGCAGCGCAGAATTATATTGTATATTTTCATTTACACAGTAATCAGGGCATTTTTATAGCACTGATCGCTGTATAAATGTCACTGGTCCCAAAAAGTGTCCGCTCTGTCCGCCGCAATCCCGCTAAAAATCGCAGATCACCGCCCTTGCTAGTAAAAAGAAATAAAAATGCCATAAATCAATAACCTATTTTGTAGACATGATAACTTTTGCGCAAACCAATCAATATACGTCAATTGGGATTTTTTTTTTACCAAAAATATGTAGAAGAATACGTATTGGCCTAAACTGAGGAAGACATTTTTTGGGGGGATATTTATTATAGCAAAAAGTAAAAAATATTGTTTAGATTTTGAAATTTGTTGGTGTTTTTTTTCTTTATAGCACAAAAAATAAAAACCGCAGAGGTGATCCAATACCACCAAAAGAAAGCTCTATTTGTGCGTAAAAAAATGACATCAATTTTATTTGTGTACAGCGTTGCACGACTGTGCAATTGTCAGTTAAAGCGATGCAGTGCCGTATCACCAAAAATGGCCTGGTCAGGAACGGGGGTAAAACCTTCTGGGGCTGAAGTAGTTAAACATCCAAACAGTGTCACAGATATCAATATAGTATGTTTATGTATATACACTCCCTTTATTGCTACAATTGCTGTGAACTTCAAGAGCTGGGTGTAGTAAGATGTCCGCTGGGTGTAGTAAGATGTCCGCTGGGTGTAGCAAGATGTCCGCTGCCTTCTTCTGACTGCAGGTGTTCTGTCAGATGAGAAAACCTGGTAGCGATGGAACGCATGCGCAGCTGACGGAACGTCACTTCCTAATCTGACGGGGCGATGAACTCCGCCATTTGAATGCAGTAATTTCCAATTATTATATATATCTTAGTGCTGCACTTTTTGTTTTTTATCTTTGTTATGCTCTGTATCGCAGTATATTGAGGGCTGCTTATTGGTAATGATTTCTTGGCAGTGGTGCAAATTGGTTCTGTTTTTCCTTTAATTGATGTAAACACTGAGACCACACATTTCTGAAATGTATACAATTATATTTTCTACTCACCTTTAGCTGAAATAATGTGTCTGTAAAAAAAGAAAAAAAAGACCATGTTAGTGATAAATCTCCAATGAATGTGACTTCAGATCTTACACAACTCTGCAACAAACCTCATGTATCAAAATTCTTCCTTCCACCATTCAATGCCGGTCCAAAGTCGGCCACACACCTAAAGATGTCTTCTCTGGGCGACATGAGAAAAATAGATCGATCCCCCCCCCTCCTCAACCTGCCACCTTTACCGATTGGCTGCAGTCACGGTTTGGATGACGTCTTTCTACCCAGCTATTTAATTTCCCATTTTGGAATGGGACTGAGCGGGGGTGGAATTCTCTAAAGATTCTGCAGGAGACGGCTGGATCCATTGGGTGGGGGGAGTATCTGAAACCTGTAACAAGGTAGGCCAGGGGTCGGCAACCTACAAGTGAATCCACTGCACCCGGCCTGCAGACATTCACCGACCATAATGTATCCACTGCACCCGGCCTGCAGACATTCACCGACCATAATGTATCCACTGCACCCGGCCTGCAGACATTCACCGACCATAATGTATCCACTGCACCCGGCCTGCAGACATTCACCGACCATAATGTATCCACTGCACCTGGCCTGCAGACATTCACTGACCATAATGTATCCACTGCACCCGGCCTGCAGACATTCACCGACCATAATGTATCCACTGCACCCGGCCTGCAGACATTCACCGACCATAATGTATCCACCGCACCCGGCCTGCAGACATTCACTGACCATAATGTATCCACTGCACCCGGCCTGCAGACATTCACTGACCATAATGTATCCACTGCACCCGGCCTGCAGACATTCACCGACCATAATGTATCCACTGCACCCGGCCTGCAGACATTCACTGACCATAATGTATCCACTGCACCCGGCCTGCAGACATTCACCGACCATAATGTATCCACGCACCCGGCCTGCAGACATTCACCGACCATAATGTATCCACTGCACCCGGCCTGCAGACATTCACTGACCATAATGTATCCACCGCACCCGGCCTGCAGACATTCACCGACCATAATGTATTTCACTGCACCCGGCTGCAGACATTCACCGACCGTAATGTATCCACTGCACCCGGCCTGCAGACATTCACCGACCATAATGTATTCACTGCACCCGGCCTGCAGACATTCACCGACCATAATGTATCCACTGCACCCGGCCTGCAGACATTCACCGACCATAATGTATCCCACTGCACCCGGCCTGCAGACATTCACCGACCATAATGTATCCACTGCACCCGGACTGCAGACATTCACCGACCATAATGTATCCACTGCACCTGGACTGCAGACATTCACCGACTGTACTGAAATATGCGGCCTCAGCTTGAAGGGGTGTACGGGGGACATGTCTGCAGCTACATTTTTTTTTTGAAGCCGGCGGTTGCCTTTCTTGGGATAACAACCGATGCGGTTAAGAAGACACTTAGCTGTTATCACAAGCAGCGGAGATGGACGTTCCCTCCCTCCCTCCCGCAGCTCTCCCAGGCTCTCTCCCCCCACCGGGAGACCCAAGCAACCAGCCGGCACATCTTAAGAAGAAGACTTAAAGCCACCAAATTTAAGAAAAATGTCAGTGTTCAAAACTGTTAAACTTGGCGCTTTGAATGGTTTTAAGGGCAAAGCAGGGATATGGGGTGTTATAGATCCCTCCATAAAGGGTACCTGTCACGGGGATGTTTACATTCCTTGTGACAGCAAAAAAAGTGATCAAAAGGGACAGAGTAAAAAAATAAATAAATAATAAAAAAATTCATAAATTTAAAGCACCCCAATCTCTCTGTGCTTACACGGCCGGGGGGGGCAGCTGTGTAATATGCAGAGGCCCAGAGGTGCAGGGGGCTTGTAATGTAAAGAAGTCCAGAGGTGTGGGGGGCTGGGTAATGTTAAGGTGTCTAGAGGGCTGTGTAATGTAAAGGGGTCCAGAGGTGCAGGGGGCTGTGTAATGTAGAGGGGTCCAGAGGTGCATTAGGCTATGTAATGTAAAGGGGTCCAGAGGGTGCATTAGGCTATGTAAAGGGGTCCAGAGGTGCAGGGGGCTGTGTAATGTAAAGGGGGCCAGAGGTGCGGGGGTTGTGTAATGTAAAGGGGACCAGAGGTGCAGGGGGTTGTGTAATGTAAAGGGGACAGAGGTGCAGGGGGTTGTGTAATATAAAGTGGACCAGAGGTGCAGGGGTTGTGTAATATAAAGGGGACAAGAGGTGCAGGGGGCTGGGTAATGTAAAGGGGTCCAGAGGTGCATTAGGCTATGTAAAGGGGTCCAGAGGTGCAGGGGGCTGTGTAATATAAAGGGGACCAGAGGTGCGGGGGGCTGGGTAATGTAAAGGGGTCCAGAGGGCTGTGTAATGTAAAGGGGTCCAGAGGTGCAGCGGGCTGTGTAATGAAAAGGGGGCCAGAGGTGCATTAGGCTGTGTACTGTAAAGGGGGACCAGAGGTGCGGGGGTTGTGTAATTTAAAGGGGACCAGAGGCGCAGGGGCTGTGTAATATAACAGTGGGCAGAGGTACAGGGGCTGTGTAATGTAAAGGGGGCCAAAGAGGCGGGGGCTGTGTAATGTTAATTTCATTTAATAACAGGTGAATGCAGCCCTCCATATATTCACATACACTGGATCCGGCCCTTAAGTGGAAAAAAAGTTGCTGACACCTGAGGTAAGCAGAAAGTCTGAAAAAAAGAGGAGATCTGCTTTAAAGTTGCTCAGAATTTTTCTTCAAGAGATAACGGGTTAAATATGGGGAAGATGGAAGCTTCCTTGAAGAAAACCTCCACCCTGAGAAAACATGCAGGCTGCCATTGCTTCTGAAAATGCAACTTGCCTGGCTGTCCTGCATAGTTCAATACAGTACATTGTAGGGTTGTCCCGATACTAGTATCGGTATCGGCACCGATACCGAGCATTCGCCCAAGTACTTGTACTCGGGCAAATGCTCCCGATGCTTCCGCCGATACCTGGACAGTCAGCGGTGATCGGCGAGTGGGGGAGTTACAAGCTTCTCCCCAGCGGCTTTCAGCTGCTTTAGTGACATACAGCGGTGATCGGTGCTTGTAACTCCCCCACACACGATCACCGCTGACTGTCACCGCATCCTCCTCCATGCCCCCTCCGTTCCTCTGTCCCCCTCTCCGTTCCTCTGTCCCCTTCTCCGTTCCTCTGTCCCCCCCCCCTATGTCCTCCTCATTCCTTTTCTGTATGGAGAGTCAGCTGACTCTGTCTATTCACATAACGGATACATTGTAATCTCCTGTGATTACGATGTGTCAGTTTATGAATGGTGAGGAGCCGCTGTCTTCTCTCCATTCATTGTCAGTGCAGCTGAGGCTACAGAGAAAGGGACTGGGGAATCTCTATCCTCTGCCTCTTTCTGTCTCAAGGGGGAGATATCAGAGGTCTGTTAAGACCCCTGATATCTCACCAAAGCCCCCCAACAGGGCTGATTAAAAAAAAAAAAAAAACACATGTTGCAATAAATAATAAAAAAAATATTATTGTAAAAAATAATAAATGTAAATAAATAAAAAAAAAAAAACGCACAGACACCGTTCACCCCCTCCCCCCCCCTAAAAAAAAGAAAATAAAGAAAGCATTGTTAAAAAAAAAAAAAAAAAAAAAAAAAATAAAAAACACTGTCACATGACATTAAAAAAAAAGTATCGGTAATCGGTATCAGCGAGTACTTGTACTCGGTCCTAAAAAAGTGGTATCGGGACAACCCTAGTACATCGCGTCACTGATCTGGAACGAGTATGCAAACCACCAACCCCAACTTTACCATAACATCCGGGGTTGCATATTTGTACTGAGGGAGTAGTTAGGCTGGAGGTAGAAGTTTTGGAAGGTGTAAGAACTGCCCCCCCCTCCCGCCGTGCTTCTTGCAGGTTTTCTTTGAGTCACGGCTCTATTTATAGTCATTGTGGGATAGAAGCCAGCGGGCCGGTCCTATAAATACCGCACTGTGCTGTTATGGTGATGTCAGTGTCTCCGCAGAAAACCTGTCCTGGGATCCCGGTGCTCAGACACCCCCGGGACCTTCCCGGTGCTCAGACACCCCCGGGACCTTCCCGGTGCTCAGACACCCCCGGGACCTTCCCGGTGCTCAGACACACCCGGGACCTTCCCGGTGCTCAGACACACCCGGGACCTTCCCGGTGCTCAGACACACCCGGGACCTTCCCGGTGCTCAGACACCCCCGGGACCTTCCCGGTGCTCAGACACCCCCGGGACCTTCCCGGTGCTCAGACACCCCCGGGACCTTCCCGGTGCTCAGACACACCCGGGACCTTCCCAGTGCTCAGACACACCCGGGACCTTCCCGGTGCTCAGACACACCCGGGACCTTCCCGGTGCTCAGACACACCCGGGACCTTCATTCACTCTTCACCGACTTACTCATCGCAGTCACAAGACGCAGAGTCAGAGATTGTGCTGCTATGACACAATGACATCTCTACTATGCAAATACAGCCGACACCTCCCTGTATACAGAGGAAGGATAGATCAGAAAATAAGAAATGATACAACATTGTAACAAGTTTTATTCTGGGGAAAGATCCCCTTATATGGGGGGAGGGGCACTCTGCGGGAAAGAAGACCGGCGCATGCTGGTTTATGGAAATGAGATTCCGGCAGCGGGTGGTGGGTTTGGACTCACCCTCAGGGCTCATTCACACACGTGGCAGTGCTTGTAGCTTATCTGAAAAGCGATCCACGATTACTTTTCAGAGGCATTGGACAGGCACTGAGCAGGCGATCTCTCACTCTCCTCACCGCCGGATTTAACCCCCAAAATGCTGCAGCTTTGCATGTGGTTATGGCGCAGAGCCAATCACCTGAACGGGTCACATTTAGCAAAGTTACCAACTGACCAATGCAAAATGCCATTTAAAACCTGCCATTGCCTTGGTCCGGCCCACTGGGGGGAAGAGATCACTGGGGGGGGGCAGAGATCACTGAGGGGGGCAGAGATCACTGGGGGGGGGCAGAGATCACTGAGGGGGGCAGAGATCACTGAGGGGGGCAGAGATCACTGGGGGGGGCAGAGATCACTGGGGGGGGGCAGAGATCACTGGGGGGGCAGAGATCACTGGGGGGGCAGAGATCACTGGGGGGGGCAGAGATCACTGGGGGGGGCAGAGATCACTGAGGGGGGCAGAGATCACTGAGGGGGCAGAGATCACTGGGGGGGGCAGAGATCACTGGGGGGGCAGAGATCACTGGGGGGGAGCAGAGATCACTGGGGGGGAGCAGAGATCACTGAGGGGGGCAGAGATCACTGGGGGGGCAGAGATCACTGGGGGGGGCAGAGATCACTGGGGGGGGGCAGAGATCACTGAGGGGGAAGAGATCACTGAGGGGGCAGAGATCACTGGGGGGGCAGAGATCACTGGGGGGCAGAGATCACTGGGGGGGGCAGAGATCACTGGGGGGGGCAGAGATCACTGGGGGGGGCAGAGATCACTGGGGGGGGCAGAGATCACTGGGGGGGGCAGAGATCACTGGGGGGCAGAGATCACTGGGGGGGCAGAGATCACTGGGGGGGCAGAGATCACTGGGGGGGGCAGAGATCACTGGGGGGGGCAGAGATCACTGGGGGGGGCAGAGATCACTGGGGGGGCAGAGATCACTGGGGGGGGCAGAGATCACTGAGGGGGGCAGAGATCACTGAGGGGGGCAGAGATCACTGAGGGGGGCAGAGATCACTGAGGGGGGCAGAGATCACTGGGGGGGGCAGAGATCACTGAGGGGGCAGAGATCACTGAGGGGGGCAGAGATCACTGAGGGGGGCAGAGATCACTGGGGGGGGAGCAGAGATCACTGGGGGGGGCAGGGCAGAGATCACTGGGGGGGGGCAGGGCAGAGATCACTGGGGGGGGCAGAGATCACTGGGGGGGCAGAGATCACTGAGGGGGGCAGAGATCACTGAGGGGGGCAGAGATCACTGAGGGGGCAGAGATCACTGAGGGGGGCAGAGATCACTGAGGGGGGCAGAGATCACTGAGGGGGGCAGAGATCACTGAGGGGGCAGAGATCACTGAGGGGGGCAGAGATCACTGAGGGGGGCAGAGATCACTGAGGGGGGCAGAGATCACTGAGGGGGGCAGAGATCACTGGGGGGGCAGGGCAGAGATCACTGGGGGGAGGGGGGGCAGAGATCTGACAGGGGGTGTAACCCAGCCTGACTCCACCCACCTCAGGAGAACACATTGGCTGCACAGACAGGCATGAAGTCTCCCCCCTCCCCCTCTGTGGGGTGTTATGGGGGGTTAGTCAGGTGAGTAGTACAGGGCGGTAGGTTCCCCTCCGGTACTCACCGTCCATCCTCAGCTCTTCTCTTCTCTCCCCAACACTTCCGGGTTCTGGCAGCCGCCTGACTCCTAATCTCGCGAGAGGACACGGCCTGAGGGGGCGGAGCCGGACCGGTCACATGACGGAGAGTCCTCCAGGTCACGTGAGAGCGCTGATCCCCGGTACAGCGGGCAGGTTTGTAGTGGGGGAGGGGGGTGTCTATGGAAGTACAGAGAAGAGGATTGGGGGGTTTTCTGCCGCTCTTCTTATTCCCTGAGATGTAATCAGTACATTCCCCTCCCCCGTCCTTATCTGTGATCCGTGTCAGTGAATTGCTCTGCATTGTATGGATGGAATCCCCTCCTCCTCTATGGCGGGGGTCAGTATGACATCATAGTGACCAGGGGCCGCCCCCTCTCTGCTTTCCATCCCCCCTATTCATGATCTGCCCCCCTCAGGACGCCGGGCGCGGGAATTACATCAGTCATCAGTGGTCGTGGGTTTTGTTTTTTTTTAAAGCGGAGTTTCACCCAAAATTGGAACTTCCGCTTTAAGTGACGGTGACAGCCCCCCCCCCCCCGACGTCACATTTGGCGTGTCGTTGTTTTGGGGGTGCTGTTTTTAAAGGCACCCAACCCCCACCAGCAGGAAGTTCCTCTCCTCCTCCCTGCAATCTTCTGGGACATGTCGCAGGTCCCAGAAGATTGCCCGGCCAATCACAGCATGGCTCGTGCATGCGCAGTCCGCTTTAAGCACCTGATGAGAGCCGGAGGCTGCAATAGGCTTCAAAATAGGGTGGGCTCGGAGCGCCCTGGAAGTCGGGGGGCAGTTAGTTGGATGCTCCTAAAATTCGGGGGGCAGTTAGTTGGTTGCTCCTGGAAGTTGGGGGGCAGTTAGTTGGTTGCTCCTGGAAAGTCGGGGGCAGTTGGTTGCTCCTGGAAGTTGGGGGGCAGTTGGTTGCTCCTGGAAGTCGGGGGCAGTTGGATGCTCCTAGAAGTCGGGGGCAGTTGGTTGCTCCTGGAAGTGGGGGGCAGTTAGTTGGATGCTCCTAGAAGTCGGGGGCAGTTGGTTGCTCCTGGAAGTGGGGGGCAGTTAGTTGGTTTCTCCTGGAAGTGGGGGGCAGTTAGTTGGTTTCTCCTGGAAGTGGGGGGCAGTTAGTTGGTTTCTCCTGGAAGTGGGGGGCAGTTAGTTGGTTGCTCCTGGAAGTCGGGGGGCAGTTAGTTGGTTGCTCCTGGAAGTCGGGGGGCAGTTAGTTGGTTGCTCCTGGAAGTCGGGGGCAGTTAGTTGGTTGCTCCTGGAAGTCGGGGGGCAGTTAGTTGGTTGCTCCTGGAAGTCGGGGGCAGTTAGTTGGTTGCTCCTGGAAGTCGGGGGGCAGTTAGTTGGATGCTCCTGGAAGTCGGGGGGCAGTTGGTTGCTCTTGGAAGTCGGGGGGCAGTTAGTTGCTCTTGGAAGTCGGGGGGCAGTTGGTTGCTCTTGGAAGTCGGGGGGCAGTTAGTTGGTTGCTCCTGGAAGTTGGGGGCAGTTAGTTGGATGCTCCTGGAAGTTGGGGGCAGTTAGTTGGATGCTCCTAGAAGTTGGGGGCAGTTAGTTGGTTGCTCTTGGAAGTCGGGGGGCAGTTAGTTGGTTGCTCCTGGAAGTGGGGGGCAGTTAGTTGGTTGCTCCTAGAAGTTGGGGGCAGTTAGTTGGATGCTCCTAGAAGTCGGGGGGCAGTTAGTTGGTTGCTCCTGGAAGTGGGGGGCAGTTAGTTGGTTGCTCCTAGAAGTTGGGGGCAGTTAGTTGGATGCTCCTAGAAGTCGGGGGCAGTTAGTTGGATGCTCCTAGAAGTTGGGGGCAGTTAGTTGGTTGCTCTTGGAAGTCGGGGGGCAGTTAGTTGGATGCTCCTAGAAGTCGGGGGCAGTTAGTTGGATGCTCCTAGAAGTTGGGGGCAGTTAGTTGGATGCTCCTAGAAGTTGGGGGCAGTTAGTTGGATGCTCCTAGAAGTCGGGGGCAGTTGGTTGCTCCTGGAAGTGGGGGGCAGTTAGTTGGATGCTCCTAGAAGTTGGGGGCAGTTAGTTGGATGCTCCTAGAAGTTGGGGGCAGTTAGTTGGATGCTCCTAGAAGTGGGGGGCAGT
Source organism: Lithobates clamitans (assembly GCA_037952925.1). Taxonomy (NCBI): domain Eukaryota; kingdom Metazoa; phylum Chordata; class Amphibia; order Anura; family Ranidae; genus Lithobates; species Lithobates clamitans. The sequence continues at coordinate 38,463 of JBBGZY010002721.1, forward strand.
TAGTTGGTGTATATTTGTATAACCGGTATATGATTCCTTCTGACGTCGTAACTTGTCTTCATTTCTTTGCAGGGTCAGCTGTGGTCATTCTTTATATGGAGCACTAGAGGGCGCTGAGACTGTGAGCCCATAGACCTGTGCTGTGTGCGGAGGCTGCGCATGCTGAGCTCTCCACCATGGCTGACACCGCAGCAGAGCCCGACCCGGAGCTGGAGCAGATCCGCCTGAAGAGCGCCCGAGAGGAGAAGTTCATCCCGGTTCCGGAGAGGGACAGGGTGAGTCCGGCTGTGCTGGGATCAGAACCCGGAATTCACGGCTGCTAAGAAACTATATTGAATGTTTTGTACCTTTTTACCTCGTCTGATATTTGAAGTCTTTCCTCTGATTGGCTGCCTGGTCTCTGGTCTGTGATTTCCAGGGACGGCCCCAGACGTAGGAGATTGTCCCTGGAAATGTCACATTCTACATATCCTTCTTATTCCCAGAAGTCTGGGGCTGTGCTGGCCGTGCGTTATCATTGCTGCCTCTATCAGGCCCATCCTACCGCAGCCCATACAGGCGATAATTGTACGAATTGTGGGATCAGCAGCCATTGGTCGCCTGTATCTCATGGTGGACCAATGACACAGAGGTGGAGATCGCTTAAAGTGAAATTAAAATCTTGTGTTTTTTTTCCCCTAAAATAACAAACATCTTCTACTTACCTGCTCTGTGTGATGTGTTTGCACACGCCGGCGCTCCTGACTCCTCCCTCCTGCCAGTGGGGGGCGCCCAAGCAGGCTCACTCCCGAGCCGCAGCTTTGTGTGTCCATTCGCTCACGTAGCTGTGGCTCGGCCCCACCCCCTCCCTCTCCTTATTGGCTCACTGGCTGTGGCGGACAGGGCTGCTGCACACAGAAGGTTATTTTTTATCTTCTTGCATAGAACTCATGAAGGTAATAAGCCTCGTGCCTTTACTAACACTTTACCACCACTGCTTTTTGCAATAATAATAATAATAATAATAATAATAAATGCACATAGATTTGCATGATTTTTTTTTTTTTTTACATTTTAAGTGCAGTTAGAGGCCCCAGACTCCAGCCGACTCTTCCTGCCGATTGATTTATACTGAGATACGGCCGTTCAGTTAGAGCAGTGGTTCTCAACTCCAGTCCTCAGGACCCACCAACAGGCCAGATTTTATGTATTACCTTGGGGGAGATGCAGACAAGAATACTGCAATCACTGAGCAGCAAATGAGATCACCTGTCATGTATTTCAGTTATCTTGCAAACCTGGCCTGTTAGTGGGTCCTGAGGACAGGCGTTGAGAACCACTGAGTTAGAGAGTTGGAGGAAGTGACTCCGAGGGCGGTGATCAATGTACTCGCCTTCCATTGGGAGGTCTGTCTGCTGCGGTTGCAGATGGGACTTGTTACTTGTTATGGGTGGGGGGTGGGGGGACCGACCAATGCAATGAACTACCAGTGCGCTGTAGTGGTAGTGTCTTCCTGTTGGGGGGGATTGGCTTGTCTGATTTGTGATGTACAGGAAGCAGATACACAGACCTGTGTGCAGGAGACCTGCGTGGCATCAGTCATGTGATCGCCGGTGCGATGCTTTCCAGGTTCCTGCAACAAAATAATAAATGCACATTTCTTTACCTGCAAAAAAAAAAAGTGCGTTTATTCATTTTTAAAGTGAACCTATCCATTAGAGAGGTTGTAAATCCTGGTGTGAAAAAAAAAACCTGTAAGACAAAGTTATCATGAACTAGTATGAATGAGCCGGTAACGTCATCGGCGGCATACACTCTGAATATCTCCTAAACGGTGCAAGTTTAGAAGACATTCATAGTCCCTGCAAGTAAACTTTACTATAGGCTTACCTGTAGGTACAAGTAAAAAAAATTTGAGTTCACTTCCTGTTTAATGTGTAGGTCACCTTTTTTTACAAAAAATTAAAAGGTGAACTAGCACCCCCCCCCCCCCCCCCAGGTTTCTGCTGTACTTACCTCTGTGGATGATTTGTTTTTCGCTGCCCATGAGAAGGAATCCAGGATTTGGACGCTGTGGTCTTCTTCCGGGACGGGTCAAAGTGATTTTTGATTGGTCACATGTTGGCTTATTACCGCTTTGACCAATCAAAATGGCTCTGATCCATCCCATCCCAGATGAAAAGTGCAAATTCCTGCATCAGCTGCATGGGCAGTGGTGTCGGATCATCCGCAGAGGTAAGTACAGCAGGGACTGGTGGTGGTGGTGGGGGGGGGGGGGGGGTCACCTTCTTAATTTTTGTGACTCACACTTTAAATGCAGAGGTAGCCTTTAATATTTTCATATTCATAGATGACTTGCTCGGATACAGCCAGGGGAACATGTCACTATCATGAACTCCGGTTCCCTGTATGGTGGGTATACAATATGGGGATCATTATAAAGTGGACCTGTCAGTAAAAGAAGCTTGTGCTGTGAGAAATGCAGGCGCCGCCTTTACCAACCTCCTCCTAAACTTCTATACTTCTCCCCACACTGAAAGTGTTGAGGCCATTGGATCCAAATAACAGCCAGGCAGCTAGCATTTTCATATAGAGTTCAGCAGTGGCGGCCTGTGTGGATTCTTGGTACCGGCGTCCTTTTATATGTTCAGGTTTCACACCGAGCATTTCCCATACAGAATGTTTCTCATCAAAGCAATGACAATCTCCTTTTAATGATCTGTATTCTTTGTCATTACAGCTCGGCCGATGTCGGAGTGTGAAAGAGTTTGAAAAGTTAAATCGCATTGGGGAAGGGACTTATGGCATTGTGTGTGAGTATTGGGGGGGGGGAGGTGTGAGAGATGGGGGAAGGGACTTATGGCATTGTGTGTGAGTATTGGGGGGGGGGGGGGGGGGGGTGAGAGATGGGGGAAGGGACTTATGGCATTGTGTGTGAGTATTGGGGGGGGGGGGTGAGAGATGGGGGAAGGGACTTATGGCATTGTGTGTGAGTATTGGGGGGGGGGTGAGAGATGGGGGAAGGGACTTATGGCATTGTGTGTGAGTATTGGGGGGGGGGGGGGGGGGGTGAGAGATGGGGGAAGGTCGGCTTCAGATGTTGTGGGAGTGATGGTGCTCTGCAGGCTGGGACTTGTAGTTCGATTGCTGAATGACTGCAGATTGGATGGACTGCATGGGGAAGATTTGCTAAAACTGGAGCACACAGAATCTGGTGCAGCTGTGCATGGTAACCAATCAGCTTCTGACTTCAGCTTCTTCAATTAAACTTTGGCAATAAGCCTGGAAGCTGATTGGTTCCTATGCAGAGCTGCACCAGATTCTGTGTGCTCCAGTATTAGTAAATCTCCCCTCATATGTTTTTATGTTTATATCATATAAATACCAAACCAGCTGGGTGAGTTGTTGTACATAGCATTACCTTGTCAGATATTCCCTATAGCACATCGGGAAGGTAAATGAGGGAGGGAAAGGCGCGGGTGTCGGGACAGGAAGTGAGGGGAGGGAAAGGCACTGGTGTCGGGACAGGAAGTGAGGGGAGGGAAAGGCGCTGGTGTAGGGACAGGAAGTGAGGGAAGGCAAAGGCGCTGGTGTCGGGACGGGAAGTGAGGGAAGGGAAAGGCGCTGGTGTCGGGGCGGGAAGTGAGGGAAGGGAAAGGCGCTGGTGTCGGGACGGGAAGTGAGGGAAGGGAAAGGCGCTGGTGTCGGGACGGGAAGTGAGGGAAGGGAAAGGCGCTGGTGTCGGGACGGGATGTGAGGGGAGGGAAAGGCGCTGGTGTAGGGACAGGAAGTGAGGGGAGGGAAAGGCGCTGGTGTCGGGACGGGAAGTGAGGAGAGGGAAAGGCGCTGGTGTCAGGACAGGAAGTGAGGGAAGGGAAAGGCGCTGGTGTCGGGACGGGAAGTGAGGGAAGGGAAAGGCGCTTGTGTCGGGACGGGAAGTGAGGGGAGGGAAAGGTGCTGGTGTCAGGACAGGAAGTGAGGGAAGGGAAAGGCGCTGGTGTCAGGACAGGAAGTGAGGGGAGGGAAAGGCGCTGGTGTCGGGACAGGAAGTGAGGGGAGGGAAAGGCGCTGGTGTTGGGACGGGAAGTGAGGGGAGGGAAAGGCGCTGGTGTCAGGACAGGAAGTGAGGAGAGGGAAAGGCGCTGGTGTCAGGACAGGAAGTGAGGGGAGGGAAAGGCGCTGGTGTCAGGACAGGAAGTGAGGGAAGGGATAGGCGCTGGTGTCAGGACAGGAAGTGAGGGAAGGGAAAGGCGCTGGTGTCGGGACGGGAAGTGAGGGAAGGGAAAGGCGCTGGTGTCGGGACGGGATGTGAGGGGAGGGAAAGGCGCTGGTGTAGGGACAGGAAGTGAGGGGAGGGAAAGGCGCTGGTGTCGGGACGGGAAGTGAGGAGAGGGAAAGGCGCTGGTGTCAGGACAGGAAGTGAGGGAAGGGAAAGGCGCTGGTGTCGGGACGGGAAGTGAGGGAAGGGAAAGGCGCTTGTGTCGGGACGGGAAGTGAGGGGAGGGAAAGGTGCTGGTGTCAGGACAGGAAGTGAGGGAAGGGAAAGGCGCTGGTGTCAGGACAGGAAGTGAGGGGAGGGAAAGGCTCTGGTGTCGGGACAGGAAGTGAGGGGAGGGAAAGGCGCTGGTGTCGGGACGGGAAGTGAGGGGAGGGAAAGGCGCTGGTGTCAGGACAGGAAGTGAGGAGAGGGAAAGGCGCTGGTGTCAGGACAGGAAGTGAGGGGAGGGAAAGGCGCTGGTGTCAGGACAGGAAGTGAGGGAAGGGAAAGGCGCTGGTGTCAGGACAGGAAGTGAAGGGAGGGAAAGGCGCGGGTGTTGGGACAGGAAGTGAGGAGAGGGAAAGGCGCTGGTGTCGGGACGGGAAGTGAGGGGAGGGAAAGGCGCTGGTATCGGGACGGGAAGTGAGGGGAGGGAAAAGGCACTGGTGTCAGGACGGGAAGTGAGGGGAGGGAAAGGCGCTGGTGTCAGGACAGGAAGTGAAGGGAGGGAAAGGCGCGGGTGTTGGGACAGGAAGTGAGGGGAGGGAAAGGCGCTGGTGTCGGGACGGGAAGTGAGGGGAGGGAAAGGCGCTGGTATCGGGACGGGAAGTGAGGGGAGGGAAAAGGCACTGGTGTCAGGACGGTAAGTGAGGGGAGGGAAAGGCGCTGGTGTCAGGACGGGAAGTGAGGGGAGGGAAAGGCGCTGGTGTCAGGACGGGAAGTGAGGGGAGGGAAAGGCGCTGGTGTCAGGACAGGAAGTGAGGGAAGGGAAAGGCCCTGGTGTCAGGACAGGAAGTGAGGGGAGGGAAAGGCGCTGGTGTCGGGACAGGAAGTGAGGGGAGGGAAAGGCGCTGGTGTCAGGACAGGAAGTGAGGGGAGGGAAAGGCGCTGATGTCAGGACGGGAAGTGAGGGGAGGGAAAGGCGCTGGTGTCGGGACAGGAAGTGAGGGGAGGGAAAGGCGCTGGTGTCAGGACGGGAAGTGAGGGGAGGGAAAGGCGCTGATGTCAGGACAGGAAGTGAGGGAAGGGAAAGGCGCTGGTGTCAGGACAGGAAGTGAAGGGAGGGAAAGGCGCGGGTGTTGGGACAGGAAGTGAGGAGAGGGAAAGGCGCTGGTGTCGGAACGGAAAGTGAGGGGAAAAGCTTTCTAACAGAGTCCTGGATAGCAGTTGGCTTTACAGCCTTCAGAGCAAGTACTTGCTCTTGAGCAGCAACTTACGGTAATAATCACTGGTATACCTGCCAGTTCTGTTTTATCGGTCGTGTGATCCAGGCATTTTGTGAATTTGTGACTGGAATTTTGTTGAAATCTTTTCACCTGCTGGGATTCCTCATTGTCACCTTCTGCTTCTAGATCGTGCCAGGGACACCAGCAACAATGAGATTGTGGCATTGAAGAAAGTGAGGATGGATAAAGAGAAGGACGGTGAGTTCGGTGTATTCCAGATCTACTGCTTGTGAAGTCTAGAGGGTAACAGGAATGAGGAGTGAGGAAGTGAGGGTTCCATCTCCATGCCCGCTCCTGCAAAGCCTACTCTCTAAGGTGCTCGTGGCTGCGGTCTGCCTCCTGTACAATGCAGAGTTAATAGCCCCACATTGAACCTGATGACACGACGGGACCACCTACAGCACCACCCACCTTCTTCAGCTCCTCTTAGACCTAACGATTATTTAACCCTTGAAGTGCTGGGCACATATAATATGCGCATCACACACATTCCCTGAAATGGCAAGAAGTAAGACGGTGCTGGAGACCGCTAACATCCTAGGTCCAAGGATCGCCAGCACAACACGGACCTTCAAGGTCATTTCCAAACATTTTAGTAAAGTGATTAGATCAGAACATTTCGGGGATGGACGTGACTCCTGGGTCTGATTTGTGATGACAAACGGTCCTGAAACACCTTCACTGCTGTGATCTGATCACTTTAAAAAACGTGTGGATATTATCCTGAGAATCCACGATGTGCTGACCGTATTTGCTGTGGCTTTCAGTGCTGGGGGGCTCCACTGCCCATTTCATTGGGTCAACACAATTCTCAGTCAAAAGATCCCCCCCCCTTTATCAGGGCTTCATATGAAAAATATATATACTGAGCTGGATGTAAAGTGTACAGTAGTTAAAGGGATACTAAAGTCTCGTTTTTGTTTTATTAAAAATAACAAACATGTTATATTTCCTCCTCTATGCAGTTGGTTTTGCACAGAGCAGCCCCGATCCTCCTCTTCTCTGGTCCCTCTTTGGTGCTCCTGGCCCCTCCCTCCCTCCTAAGTGTCCCTACAGTAAGCAGCTTGCTATGGGGGCACCCGAGCTGAGCCACCGCTCCGTGTGTGTCTATTCAGACTCGGACCTGGCCCCGCCTCCCCCTCTCTCCTCATTGGCTCACTGACTTTTGACAGCCAAGGGAGCTAATGGCGCCACACTGCTGTCTCAGCCAATGAGGAGAGGAGTTCCAGACAGCTGAGTCTATTGTGCAACATCGCTGGATCGAGATTGGGGCTCTGGTAAGTATTGGGGGGGGCTAAGGGGGAGCTGGACACAGAAGGCTTTTTATCTTCATGCATAGAATGCACCTTCTGCCTTTACAATCACTTTAAATCTGACAGGTCTGTCAGCAGCTGCTTTGAGCAGCTTCACTTTAAAGAGGGAGTCCCGCAAATTTTTTTTTTAAAAAGTCAGCAGCTACAAATACTGCAGCTGCTGACTTTTCAAATATGGACTCTTACCTGTCACAGGGTCCAGCGATGTCGGCATCCGAGGCCAAACCATCCCTCGGTCCTTGGGTGCTGCCGCCGCCATCTTCGGTATGGGAGTCAGGAAATGAAGCCGTGCGGCTTCATTTCCCGGTTCCCTACTGCGCATGCGCGAGTCACGCAGCGCAATCTGAATGGTCCGTCCTGTCTCTGGGACCCGTGTGTCCCAGCAGACAGCGCGGCGGGACAGGAAGAGGCATAGACTCCCGTGGGAGTCTATGCCCAGAAGTGGGTGCAAATACCTGTCTTAGACAGGTATCTGCACCCCCCCTCCCCCCTGAAGGGTGTCAAATGTGACACCAGAGGGGGGGGGGGGGGGTTCCGAAAAACGGAGGGTCAATTTTTGTGTGAACCTCCGCTTTAAGCCCTAGTGAGGGGGTGTGTGTGTATCTTTTGATCAGTGGACATGTGGGGGGGGGGTGTATCTTTTGATCAGTGGACATGTGGGGGGGGTGTATCTTTTGATCAGTGGACATGTGGGGGGGTGTATCTTTTGATCAGTGGACATGTCGGGGGGGGGTGTATCTTTTGATCAGTGGACATGTCGGGGGGGGGTGTATCTTTTGATCAGTGGACATGTAGGGATGGGGGAGGGAGGATGGAATGCATTGACTGCTTATGATGGGCCGAGTACAGTGACAGCTTTGGGGGGGGTGTTTATTTGCTCAGGTGGGTTTAGACTGGGATCCAAACACACAACTGAACTCGTCCTTACCCGGTAGTAATATCCCAATGGTGTCATTGATAACGATATCTCCTCTTCATCACTCAGGAATCCCGATCAGCAGTCTGCGGGAAATCACACTGCTTTTAAAGCTGCAGCACCCCAACATAGTGGGCCTCAAGGAAGTGGTGGTGGGAAATCACCTGGAGAGGTAAGACTTAGAGGACCTCTTCCCATCAAACAGGCTATTCAGGTTTGGCGCATGCTATGAGTATTTATTGCATACCTATGTAAAAATGTTTTGGGGTGGGGGTACCTCCATCCTACATTCACCACATTTGTGTAACTGGAGGGAAAAAATCTAACAGCAACATGATCAGCTGAAAGGAGAAGTATACGGGGAAAGCTGGTCTGGCTGTACATCTCCTGTGGATCACGGGATTGTAGTTTGTTCTTCACTCCTGTGACCCGTTTTCAGACAAGCGGGCTGAAGTCCATTGTTGGCTGACGTCACGGACCCGGTCCAGGCTCGGAAGGGATCGCGACAATATGGTCTGGATCCATCCAGAACCCTGGACCGGCACCCAGCGAGCCGCTGAAAACTTGAGTCGGCCGCTCCCGCCCCCCCCTCCACAGCCCAGTGCTGCAGTGAGTGACTGGCAGTCGCTGCTCACGGAGCTCTGAGAACCGAGCGATCAGGGGTGTTTGATCACTCCGTTCTCAGGCTTAAGGCCCATACACACGATAGGACTGTTTGACAACAAACATGCAAATTGGCTGTTTTAAGGCAACATCCTACCATGTGTACGCTCCATCAGACAAGCAATTAGTCCAATGAGGAGGAAGTTGTGGCAGAGAGGTAACATGGGAAGATGAACGGCTTCATCCTGATCTACATGTCGCCTGTCTGCCTGTGCCGTGTGCAGAAATACAAATGATAAGAAATATTTATTTCAACAACTGATGTAGCTGTTGGCCTAATAATGAGGTATCTGTGTGTCTTGATGTTGGATAATATTGTCATTGGTTGTTTGTTTATTTACTTATTTATTTTTTGCAGCATTTTTCTGGTGATGGGTTACTGTGAACAGGACTTGGCCAGCCTGCTAGAGAACATGCAGACCCCCTTCACAGAAGCCCAGGTACTGGAACACACTGACACTTCTCTATACTTATATTTCTTCATTAATAAAAAGAGATGCTGACATTGTAATACATCTTCTGTTCTATTTCTGGGGACTCCAACTTCACCGTCCTGCTGTGACTGTAGTGGATTTTTTTTTTTATCTCCCATTAAAATGAACCGGCCTGGTGTAAAACCTTTGTGTAGTAGTGCGGGGTACAGACCAGGGTGGATATAAATCAATGATTTTTTTTTTTTTTTTAAATCCAAAAAAATCATATTTTTTTTTCTCTTTTTTTTTTAAACCAAATTTATTTAAGTAAAATGCTTATGGAGAAAAAAATCTATCTAAAGATAGTTTTCTGTTTAGTTTATTCAGCATGAAATGGAGCTTAGTTATGTAGCATTAGGCTGGTAAAATAATTCAATGAATCCAAGCTCTGCAGGCTGAGATAACACGCACTGCATTGATACATTCACACAATTTCACAAGTTCAGGAATATTCATTTATCCCATTGTTTTGCAAATCTATGTACACTACAAACTGTATGACTGAATGGGTTCTGATATCGCTGTTTTACTAACCTGACAGCTTATTATTCTAAATAGGAAACCTTCATTTTGTTTGCGAATATTAAAGATTCCAACTACCAGTAAGAAGAAGTCCTTACATTTAAAGAGCACCTGTCATTTCTGATCCATCATGGCAGCGCCTGTTAGCGGGCGTCCAATCACCAGCTGCTGCCATGTCCCTTGCCTTGTTGTGTCACCGCCCAATCACCAGCCCTCCCATTAAAGTGAATGGGACTTCCGGTGAGCCAACAGCGGGGTCAGAGGAGGGGCCAACAGCGGGGTCAGAGGAGGGGCCAACAGCGGGGTCAGAGGAGGGGCCAACAGCGGGGTCAGAGGAGGGGCCAACAGCGGGGTCAGAGGAGGGGCCAACAGCGGGGTCAGAGGAGGGGCCAACAGCGGGGTCAGAGGAGGGGCCAACAGCGGGGTCAGAGGAGGAGCCAACAGCGGGGTCAGAGGAGGAGCCAACAGCGAGGCCACTGCGGGTCAGAGGAGGGGCCACTGCGGGTCAGAGGAGGGGCCACTGCGGGTCAGAGGAGGGGCCACTGCGGGTCAGAGATGATAGTTGCTCTTTAAAAATTTTGATTTAAATGGAGTTGATTTAGATCAAGCCTTTTTACTAGTGATTTAAATTACATCCACCCTGGTCTGTAGTCAGTCGTGTTAATCTTCAAATTGATCCCATGTGGATCTTATCCCCAGGCTGTACATAAGCCTTAAATATGTCAAGATTAGGCCACGCCCCTTCTCTGTATTAAGCCCCACGCTGTCCTCCGCTATCACGTTTTAGAGTTTCTTCTGTTCAGTGAAGTTCTGGCATTTTAACATTTGAATGACAGAAGAACAGAAGTAAGGAATGTTTGAAGAGTTCAGGGTCAGATTTAAATAATGCAGAGGTCTGTAGTAAATAACAAAAAGGGGTCAGGAGTAAGTAATGCAGAGTTCATTGGTCAGTAGTAAGTACTGCACAGTGCAGGGGGTCAGTAGTAAGTACTGTACAGTGCAGGGGGTCAGTAGTAAGTACTGCACAGTGCGGGGGGTCAGTAGTAAGTACTGCACAGTGCAGGGGGTCAGTAGTAAGTACTGCACAGTGCAGAGGGTCAGTAGTAAGTACTGTACAGTGCAGGGGGTCAGTAGTAAGTACTGCACAGTGCGGGGGGTCAGTAGTAAGTACTGCACAGTGCAGAGGGTCAGTAGTAAGTACTGCACAGTGCAGGGGGTCAGTAGTAAGTACTGCACAGTGCAGGGGGTCAGTAGTAAGTACTGCACAGTGCAGAGGGTCAGTAGTAAGTACTGTACAGTGCAGGGGGTCAGTAGTAAGTACTGCACAGTGCAGGGGGTCAGTAGTAAGTACTGCACAGTGCAGGGAGTACTAGTATTGGATGCACAGTGCAGGAGTCAGGAGTGGTAGCTGATTCGGTTTGCTAAGCTCAGTGACCTTTTAATAAAATTCTAACAAGTTTTATACCAACCTATTTACTTTAATAAAAGCAAAAAGCCGTCTTTAAAAGTATATTCTACACTCTTCTCTCAGCTTTGTAAAGTAATTATGTTTAAAACATTTCAGTTGCGCGGTCCCAGTATGTTGATCTAGTAGAGCAGTACAATTCCTGCAGAGATTGTGTCCTCCTGGTCAATCTTTCCAGCAATGGTCCCAGCATGTCCAAAGTTCCCAAGGAGGGGGAGGGGACGGTACAAAACCAGAAGTTGGTTTTCTCATCTCTCTGGACATTTATAGCCGCCCCATAAAAGTTTACACACCATGATGAAGATTCCAGCAGAAATACTGGGGATTCAGTTAGTTGGTTATCATCATATAAATGGAATTATACTTTTTTTTATACAATGTTGTTGGAAAGTTATTACTTTTTTTTCTTCTCTTTCAGGTAAAGTGCATCTGTTTCCAGCTTCTCACTGGTCTTCAGTATCTGCATGAGAGCTTTATAGTGCACAGGTAGAACATTTCACAGAACTCCCTGTAATGACATGAAGTATATCGAACACTAAGACATTACATTTTTTTTGGATGGAATAGAGAACGGATAAAAGACTTGTCGGGTTTGTTTTTTCTGTCTCTGTCCCGTTGGGGAGATTTCCCTTCACATCCTGTTTTGGAGACACAGCAGAAAGCAGGGAGAAATCTCACCAAGGGGAGGCCATTGCCCTCTTAGTTGTCACGTGTTCTCATTGGAAGATTCCCCTCTCTTCCTGTTCCAGTGACAACCCAAAGTTCTGGATTTTCCCCCACTCTGTCCTGGTGAGCAGGTTATGGTGGGTTATGCCATAATGTGCCAGTATGCAGTGCATTAAGACATACTTATCTGTCAACCTGAGCCCTCCAGCACGGCGATCGGTCTGAGGCGTTTCCATCTTCGCCTGGTCTTTGTTCCGGGTTCAGTGCTTTCAGCCACTTGAATTGCCATTGCGATATGATGTTACACACACACGCATGCACACGGGAGTCATATCACAGTGGCACAGATCGGGGCAGTAAATGTTCACTCAGCTGCTCACGCGCCAGCTCAGTGTACATGACGGCTGACAGGCAGGATGAAGCGTGTATGACAGAGAAGACCGATGGGGTCCCTTCTGTCATATCCTGTCAGGGATTGTGTTTTTTTTTTTTTTTTTTTTTTCAAAAACCGTTTACTACTGCTTGTATACCGAGAGCACCCACCTGCAGTGGTGTAATACCCGCCACCCTCCTCTTTGCTTTGCTGCTACTGATGACATCTTCCTCCGGTCTTCCTCATGAGTTTGTTGTCTTCTGGCTCTGCCACTCATCATCTTCATGCACATTGGAGTTACATCGTCTCCTGCATTTGTAACATTCCAGGAATGAATAGGGGTATGCACTGGAGTTATGTTGGGAATGAATGGATGTATACCTAGGAATTACATCATCTCTTCCATCTGTAAGATGCAGGGAATGATTTAGGGGTGTACAAAGGAGTAATGCCTTGAATGAGCAGGGGTGTACATAGGTGTTGGGAATGAATAGGGGTGTACATAGATGTTGGGAATGAATAGGGGTGTATACAGGAGTTATGATGGGAGTGAATGGGAGTATATGCTGCACTGCACAGTGCTCTACACGATAAAGGAAGACGGTACAATTCAATACAAGATGTTTAGGAGGGATTTGCTCATGAGAGCTTACAGTTTACTTAAAGGATATGTAAAGGTTCATTTTTTTTTAAAACAAACATGTTATACTTGCCTCCTCTGTGCAGTTGGTTTTGCACAGAGTGGCCCCCGATCCTCCTCTTTTGGGGTTCCTCCGTGGCGCTCCTCGTCTTCTCGAGTGCCCCGTTGGAAGAGCGCTCTCCCTCGGGGCACCCATGTGGGCACGCTTCTGTGTCCAGGACTCGGCTCTGCCACCCACCGGCTTCTGCGTCATTGGATTTGATTGAAAGCAGTGGGAGCCAACGGCTGCGCTGGTATCAATCTATCCAATCGGGACCCGAGACATTGGCTTGGCTTGTCTCTGGCGCAGGAACAATCGGCCGCAGGTAAGTAAAACGGGGGGCTCTGGGAGGCTGCTGCGGTACAAGAGTTTTTTACCTCCATGCATAGAATGCAAACCTCGAGGGTTTACAACCCCTTTAAGATCAGTAGGGGGTATACTTGGCATTGGGGGAGGGTTCACTTATGATTGAGATAGTTAAAGTTTAGTTACCCTTTTACATTGCTGAGAAACAATATAAGTGATAGTCAGCATGGATTAGCAAAAGACAAAAGCGCACAGACAGTATCCCAGCGCCCCACTCTGCTTTGTACATGATGCCCAACAGCCTGTGGGGGCCGCACATGGAGGGCCGCGTTTTGGGCACCAGCTGTATGGGGTTTTTTTTGGTTTATGGATTATTCATTGCTTTTTTATATTGGTTGAACTAGGTGGACTTTTTTATTTTATTAATGGATTCATACATTCTCCCTCCTAACAGAGATCTGAAGGTGTCCAACCTACTGATGACAGACAAGGGATGTGTGAAGATCGGTAAGCCATGACCTCTATTCGTTATTTGGGGAAGTAAAGATGGCTTTTCTCTTGGTTGCTCAATCGTTTCCTGATCGCTTTGTTTGGCGGAACTCATTGATTAGGTATTTTTATTTCCTTGCAGCTGACTTTGGTCTCGCTCGTGCATACAGCGTTCCTGCAAAGCAGATGACTCCAAAGGTTGTGACCCTCTGGTGAGTAGGAGGCTGCGTAGAGATAATTGGGAGTTCTGCTGGGTAAACTGGTGCGATCGTGCCCAGAGTACGAACAATCCGATCTGACAGTGTGAAAGAAAGCGTAATGTATGTCCGGGGAGTGCAGACTTTGAGTTGTTATTTCCATATAGGCTTAAAGCGAAGTTCCACCCAAAAGTGAAACTTCCGCTCATTTGTCTCCTCCCCCTCCGGTGCCACATTTGGCACCTTTCGGGGGGAGCGGATGCCTGTCTGTCGGGTATCCTGTCCCCACTTCCGGGAGTCCAGCCTTGGCAAATTACGCCAGCAGCTCGGCACCCTCCTCCTCCCCCCGCCGCTGGGGCCAGTAGGAGAGAAGAGCGGAGCCTCGCACATGTGCAGTAGGGTTCCCAGCATGAAGCCCTAAGACTACACTGCCGGGTTGTCTTACCCGCAACGGTGGCCGCAGCACCGGACGGAAACATCAGCTGTGCTGGACTCCAGGACAGGTAAGTCTCCTATTAATAAAATTAAGCAGCTACAATATGTGTAGCTGCTGGCTTTTTTAATTTTTGCAGGGGTGGGCGGACCTCCGCTTCAAAGGAGATGTGTGGGGATAGTAAAAAAAGCAGATATATCTACTTGGCTCTCTGCTGCAGCAGCTGTTCCACACCGGCTCTATGCCAGAGAACTGAGCGATCACATGACCACCGATCGCTCATCTTGGTCACTTCTGAACAGAGAGTGCGGACTGTCAGTCGCCGTGCTCTGCTCTGCCCCTCCGGCAGTCACTGGAGCGCCGAACTCGGGCGGGAGCCCTACACCGAGAGCCTGAGCCAGATGCCAGTCGGGTATCTGGGTTGACCCCGAAATCATCGTTCGGATCCCTCCAGAGTCTGAAGCAGATCTGTGATGTCGGCCAACAGCATGCTTAAGCCCAGAGTCGCCTGATTCTGGGTGACAGGAGAGTGTGTGCACCCCTGTGACCCACAAGAGGAGTAAGGCCAAAAGAGCTTTACCCATACTTCTCTTTTTTAAAGCTCATCTCCAGCCAGGGACCCACCCCAACTAAACATTACCCACAACCCCTCCTAGATAATCCCCCAATAGAGTAACTAAATCTAAATGAACCAATTTCTTACTTTGTGATTGTAAGGGTTCGTTTGTTATTTAAAAAAAACAATCATACTTGCCTCCACTGTGCAGCTCGTTTTGCACAGAGTGGCCCCGATCCGCCTCTTCTGGGGCCCCCCTGCAGCTCTCACAGCTCCTCTTCACGTCAGATAACCCCCTAGGAGAAGCGCTCTCCCGAGGGGGTTACCTTGCGGGCGCGCTCCCGAGTCCAGCATTTGGCGTCCATAGCTGAATGTATGACTCGGTCCTGGCGCCCGCGTCATTGGATTTGATTGACAGCAGCGGGAGCCAATGGCTGCGCTGCTATCAATCTATCCAATCAAGAGCCAAGAACCCCGGGCAGAGAGACAGCGCGTCCCTGCCGGGTGAAGTTCCAGGGCTCAGGTAAGTAAAACGGAGGTGGCTGGGGGGGCGGTCGCTGCCAGGTGTTTTTTCACCTTAATGCATAGGATGCATTAAGGTGAAAAAAACTAAGGTTTACAACCCCTTTAAGTCTGTGGTCACATGACACTGCCAAGTCTTCCTTCTTCTGGACTGCAGAGTGGAAGTTCCTTCTTCAGGTACTCACATTGCTGCCGGTGACCCTGCCCAATGGCTGTCCAATAGCCTGTAAGGTCTTCAAAATCTTCAGCGAGCGATGGGCTTTACTGTAGAAGTGATCCAAGTGACTATACAGCCACTCAATCACTTCTACAGGGTGATGAACAACATCTCTTGTGATAGCAATAAAGTTGATTAAAAAAAAAATATAGGAACAGTGTAAACAAATTAAAAATAAAAGTTTTACATAACTTAAATAATAAAATTATTTTTTTTAAAAGCACCACCAGCCCCCCCTCCCCCCCCCCCTGTGCTCATGCGCAAATGTTAACGCATACGTAGGTCCCGCACACACATGTGAGATCCTTAACATCTGAGCGAGAGCAATCGTTTTAGCACCAGACCTACTCTAACTCTAAATTGTGGCCTGTGGAGATTTTTGGGTACCATAGTTTGTCGCTGTTCCACGAGCTAGCGTGACATATTTGGTATCAATTACTCAGCGTAACAATCTTTTTATATTTTACCAAAGAATTGGGTATTCTATTGTGTTTGTGTGCACTCAAAAAATTTATATTTTCCTAAACGTTTGTGTTTTTAAAAAAGGTGCGCAAATATCGTAAGGGGTGGGATTGCAACAACCACCATTTTATTCTCCAGGGTCTCTGCTTTCAAAAAAACATATAATGTTTGGGGGTTCTAAGTCATTTTCTAGCGAAAAAAAATTTGATTTTTACCTGTATGAAAGGCGTGCCAGAATTGGCCCGGGAGTCAAGTGGTTAAAGAGTTTTTGTAAAGGCTGAAGGTGCATTCTCTGCATGAAGGTAAACGATCCTCTGTGTGCCCCCCCCTCCCCCAGCTCCCTCCTTATACTCACCTGTGCCCAGTCCTGATCCAGTGATGTGCATGAGAGCAAAATCTCTCCTCATTAACTGAAACACAGCAGCCATTGGCTCCTGCTGCAGTCAATCACAACCAGGGAGGGGGGGGGGGCGGAGGGGAACTGCACTCTGTGTCTTGCGCACACACGCATACATAGGTGGCTTGAGAGCGAGCAAGCAGCTTGCTCTGGGGACACTCAGCAGTGGGGAGGAGCCTGGAGCGCCAAAAGGGGACCCAAGAAGAGGAGGAGCTGGGCTGCTCTGTGTAATGGTTTTGATATTTATTATTTGCTAATAAGTTTGTTATTTAAAAAAACACTCTTTAAATTCCAGAATTATTGGATTATTATTATTATTTGCAGTTCCCGTCTAACAATCCGGCGTCTGCTTCTCTGATTTCAGGTATCGAGCGCCTGAGCTGCTGTTTGGAAGTACGACACAAACAACCGCCATCGATATGTGGTGAGACCCCAAAACTCTAAACTTTCATATGTCTATGAGAATATAAAGGGAACACACATTCTGCTAAGCTTCTGTTATATAAGGGGGAGGGGGGAGTTCTGTATAAAATGAGGCAGTGGCACTAGCAGTCGGGTCATGTGACTTCTTAGTGGACATCAGACAGGAAACATCCCAACATGGAAATTGGCCCACAATTTGGCTCAGCTATTTTTTAGGAGTCTCCAACAAAAGCCTCAACTTTTTGCTAGAGTAGAGAATGTTTTAAAGCTGAAGACTGGAACCCCAGTCAGCTTTTTATTGCTGTTAGTTTCCCTCTATACCTAAAGACACCAGAGTGACAACAACAAAATGTGTACAAATCTTTTACTACAGGGGTGTCCTCTGATGTGGCCTGCAACCTCCTGCTCTGGGATGGCGGCTCGGCAAGCCAAGAGCGGAGGTTCCCGGGCCGACCGCCCCTGAGCGGAGGTTCCCGGGCCGGCTGCCCCTGAGCGGAGGTTCCCGGGCCGGCCGCCCCTGAGCGGAGGTTCCCGGGCCGGCCGCCCCTGAGCGGAGGTTCCCGGGCCGGCCGCCCCTGAGCGGAGGTTCCCGGGCCGGCCGCCCCTTAGCATAGGCTCCCGGGCCGCCCACTCCAGAGCATCAGTGTTCTGAATGGAGCCGGTGCTAGAGGAAGCACGGCTGCGGAGGGAGCAGAGCTGCATAAGCCGATGCTTCCTGTATATCGCCGACTCCTGTCACAGGCGGAGTGATAACAAATGCACTCCTCCTGGGACAGCAACTGCCGGCAATACCTGCAAGGTGATTCCTGCATGGAATGTTATTTAAAGGTCTGTTTATATTATAAGATCACATTGTATATATGGGCACATCTCTTCTGCACCGGTTACTGGGCTGCTTTCAAACTGATTCACGAGTGCACCTGCGTGTTACCTGCACTGAGCCATAGACTTCTGTTACAGGACTTTCACCGCATCACACCTGCAGAATATAATAGAAGTCTATGGAAAGGTGCAGCCAACCCGCAGGAAAGGCACCGCTGCACCCGAAGTGCGGGTAATCCACAGCACATCACTGTGAAAGCAGCCTTGGTTCCCTCTTCACGCGATCGGCCTATCGGGTCCGCCTGTTTATTTTTCAGCCGGACCCAGTCTGACCCTCTAGTCACCTCTTTGGTGAACTTGTGTCCATTTTACACCCACCTACCTCCAAGGAACTTAATAAGTACAGTCTGGAAAGAAGGGAAAGGGAGACATAATTGAAACCTTTAAATACATGAAAAAGGATTGAGAAACTCCAAACAAACAAAAATAAGTGGACTTTGTGGGCACACACGAGAGGAGAATTTAGTAAAAAGTATAATTTTATTACAACACGATTAAAAAACATGAAAAAACTTACATTCAGCGCCCCATATGGACACAGGTTACCAGTTACCCAATAATGCAGTTATGGAGGTTGGATCCAAGTATAATGATGTCTCATATCGTATTAAAGTAGAAGAAGTTGATCTAATAACCCCTTCACACTTGCTTGTCCAACAAAGAAGGCGATTGCTGTGTTTCCAGGGGCCTGGCATTCTAATCAGAGCAACGGCTAAGCCTGCACCACCCTCCCCTCCTCCTTTCCATTCACAGAAGCCTTTGTAATATATGAACTCATTCACAAAATACAAATGCTTCTGTAAATGGGCAGCAGAGGAGAGGGGCAGGCATAGCTGCTCCTGTGTGGCTCTCTCTCTTCTCACAGTCCCGAGTGTCTGGTGTACGCTCCGGCAGAGCCATAAACCCGTCCAATATAAATATCAGAGATAAGTTCAAGAGATGTCAGGCACCTTCTTGGACTCATAGTGTGTCTTCACTCTTACAAAGTGTCTGAATTCCTGAAATTCAGCTTTACAGGTGAGTAATCTGTTGGTGAATTTTCCTTTTTTTTTTTTTAAATCTGACTTTATAAATGAAGATTTTAGGTTACAGTATAAACAAAAAAACTCTCCAACCCCCTTCTGACCTTTTCCCTCCCCCGCCGGACATTTTATAGATCCCACATTGTGGTTTGGTAATGGTGATGGGGTTTCTTTCTTCCATACAGGGCTGTGGGCTGTATCCTGGCTGAGCTTCTGGCTCACAAGCCATTATTACCGGGCTCTTCAGAAATCCATCAGATCGATCTTATTATACAACTTCTGGGGACACCAAATGAGACCATCTGGCCGGTATGTATGGGGTCGGCACTTGTTTTCCCAACTGTAGACACATTTCATTAAAAGAAGTCCGTTCAGATTGGTTATCAGTGTCTCATGTGACTAAGCCAGGCATGTCCAAATTGCGGCCCGCGTTTCGGTTTAATGCGGCCCCACTGGTAAGATATATACCATATTATCATTCTGGCAGCCTTGGAGGGGACGGGACGAGCGCCATCAGATTACATACAGTGAGAATCTCCTGTTTACTCGGTGGCCTCTGTAATAGGAAGTCCCGTCTCCTGGGCTGCCATTGGATTGGTTTTTATGATAGAAGAGAACCTAGTGCTGAAGGCACAGTATAACCCCTCCGGATTTTAAAGGCAGACCAGGTAATATAGTAAAAAATATAAATTTTATTATAATAAACATACAATAAAAGATTGCATAGGCAAAGGGAGTAGAAATTACATATAATATAAAGTGTACTCAAATGTTGCATCTGTATGGAACTAAACTGCCCTGCAAACAAGGTTGGGCTATCATGAACACGTACTGACAATGATGCCTGATGTCTATCATAGGAGCAAGGTCCATAGGCCAGAACCAACTGGGGACCCACAGACAGCAGCCCCAAGTCCCATAGCACATCCCCCAATCTTTCCCCAACTCTCAGATTATATAAACAATCAATGCTTTACTATAGACCCCCATAGGGAATGCAATTAATGCAGGTTCCCCGCATCCAATTCGCAATAGCAGGAGATTTTGACTGGCTCTCTTTGGAGCCGGTTCACATATTTCCGCTGCGGCTCCGGTGAATTTTGTACAAGAACCCTGTGCGTCTTTTGGTCCGTTTTCAGGTCTGAATTCAGCCCAAAATTCGGGGTGAAATCGGACCTGAAACGGTGAACAGGGACGCACCGGACCCCTGGGGGGAGCCGCACGCGGCTCATATGTGAACCCAGCTTCAGGTAATAGTACCTTGATAAAACCAATGTGTTTTCTCCCAATGGTATCGTGCACAAAAAAGGCGTTCAAAAATATTTAAAAGGAACCCCAAAAAGCAGCCTACAAAAATATAAATAAAAGAAAATGTATTATACAGGATTTATATAATATTTATTATTATACAGGATTTATATAATATTTATTATTATACAGGATTTATATAATATTTATTATTACTATTATATGGGATTTATATAATATTATTATACATTATTTATATATTATTATTATTATTATTATTATTATAATTATTCAGGATTTATTTTTATTATTACTATTATTATTATTCAAGGTTTATATAGCACCAACAATTTGCCCAGTGCTTTACATGATGAGGGCAGAGAGTACAATTTCAGTACAGGAGGAATCGGAGGGCCCTGATCCTGAGAGCTTACAATCTAAGAAAATATA
The DNA here is from genome assembly GCA_037952925.1 of Lithobates clamitans. NCBI lineage: Eukaryota > Metazoa > Chordata > Amphibia > Anura > Ranidae > Lithobates > Lithobates clamitans. The sequence goes on from JBBGZY010002721.1 coordinate 58,820, forward strand.
ATATAGTACAAAAAGGAAGCATACTAAAAACTAAACCTTAGATGGGGGTTCAGGCTACCAGAGGTAAGGGAAGACACCCTGCTGTTGGTTTTAGAAATCTGAAACTGTGGAGAGAAAAATAAAATAATAAATCTGTTGTTCCTCCTGAGGTTTGCTGATGTTCTCTCCTCCATGTCTTTGTTCTCATTGTAGGGTTTTTCTAAGCTGCCTCTGGTTGGTCAGTACACGGTCCGCAAACAGCCGTACAACAACCTGAAACACAAGTTCCCCTGGCTGTCAGAGGCCGGCCTGCGCCTGCTCAACTTCCTCTTCATGTATGACCCAAAAAAGAGGTAAGGTGGGGGGGGGGGGGGGGGAGGGGGGGGGGGGTTTTCATGCCAAGTCCTAAACGTCTAATACTGAGCATTCTTCTCTCTCCTCCCTTCTCAGAGCCACAGCTGAGGACAGTCTGGCCAGCTCCTACTTCAAGGAGAAGCCTCTACGTAAGTATTCCAGCCACATACACTTCTTCAGTGTCAGGGTAGATCGTATTTATTGCCATGTGCAACTTGGAGCGGACCTTCACCCTGCAGGACCTGAACGCCGATATATAAAGATTTGCTCTTTTATGACAAACCTTTTAGAAATGCTAAGGCCCCTTTCACACTTGTGCGACTTGTCCTGCGACCTGGTGACTGGAAAGTCACATGACAAGTCATACCCCCCCATGATTTCCAATGAGTACCGTTCATATCTGTGCGACTTCAAGACGCACCGACTTCAAAGTAGTCTCTGCACTACTTTGGTCCGACTTTGATGCGAGTTGACAGATGTTTACAGAAGCATTCTCTGAAATCCCGGCAAAATTGCGGCAAAATGCGTGACTTTGAAGTCGCAGTAGTGTGCAAGGGTCCTTATTGTATCTGAGCACTGCCCTGACAAGTTCCTCCTGATAATAAAGCAGAACAATTCCTGATATAGAGGGTACTAGGCACTCCTATGCCTTCACCCTCATAGCTGTATATATGCAGTATCAGTGCTGCCTCTGACTGCATGTTTCAGGGGTTCGGAGTGAGATTTGGGGATGTCACTACTGTTCTGCTCACTGTTCTCCTTGCTGGAGGGGAAGCTGTACCTAGAGACCTGCAGTGCAAGAATATCCCTGCTTCTGCTTCATTTATTCTGTGGCTCTGTGCTTCCTCCTCTATCATCCTATCCTCTATCATTACCCCACCAGTCATCAGGGGGGCACCTCTGACACAAGGAAGCAAAGCCTTGCCTCTACATAGAGGTACTGTACAGAACAAGGTATGGTAAGCAGTACCCTGATCTTCCTGTGAATGGCTGTGCAGGACAAGTCCGATCATTGGAGGAGAGCAAGCTGAGCTCCCAGCATAGCTAGAGAACTGAACACGGTGTGCTCTTCTGCTTAGTGTGGTCAGTTTTAATAGGAAAGCAGAGGGACGGGCAGGGACACCAGGGATTTCACACAAAGGAAGCAATACAAAGAGAACAGGAGACTTCTTCATACCAGTACATGGGACAGCTGCCACATATCGGGAATATGTGTTGGGGTAACAAACGCTTTAAATCTTGAAATAACTTTTTTATTCTTTTTTTTTTTTTTTCCAGCTTGTGAGCCGCAGCTCATGCCGACGTTCCCGCATCACCGAAACAAGAGAGTGAGCAGCGCCGGGGCGGAGTTCCAGGCCAAACGCTGCAAACCGTGAAAGGACATACTTGTGAAGAGGAGTGGAGCGGCCATGTTTTCCAGCGCTGCTAGCGGGGCTCTGGATGAGGACTGTCTAGATGATGTCTGGAAGATGTCTCTGCAGTAAGAGGACTGTTAATGGCAGAATACCAATGACAACGTTTCATCTGGGGGCCGAGTCCTTCTGGTCCCCCCTGATGAGGACACTGAGAATGTGGGACGCTGGGGTCGCTACCCCCTAAGGACGGATATTCATAGGGGGGGATCAGTGACTGTTTCTGATGCCCACCAAAGGCCCTGCAATTAACTACCATACGTTGTTGAGCTTTATGTTGGATTCCTTGGGGAAGGTGCAGCATTGGACCCCCTGCTTCTGCCTCCTCTGCTCATGGAGAGCTATCCAAAGAACGGCGTTCCCTACGCTTGTCCCTCGCGTGTATCGGGATGGATGGATCGGGATGGATTGGGATGGGGTGTCCTCCCGTGCTGGAAGAAGAATGAAGAATGCGCTGTGCAGTCCTGATTAGGGAACCAGGAATCTCACCAGGACGGCTCAGTGCTGAGAATGTCCGTACCCCCCCCCCCCCCCCCCATAATAAAAATTAATTTTTGGAAACCGAAATTAGTTTTTTGTGTTTGGACAAAGTGGGAATGTGTGTTAGCCTGATACCTGGGGGGGATGGGCTTTAAGTGAACCTGCAAAATAAAAAAAAGTGTCGCTCCGTTCACACTATGGCGTTGCGGATCGCGATTCCGAATTGCTGCAAACCGCAGGACGCCCTTGAAATCCCCGTAACTTTCTACGGCACCCGAATCGCAGCGCGATTTTGCCATGATTGTCCCAGGACGAATCGCGCAAGCAGAATCGCAGGACGCCTGTTACCCAAAAAGAAGTTCCGATCCCGCCCGCAATCCGGAACGCCATGGTGTGAATGGAGCCTTAAATCCAATGCAAATGTATCTTTATTGTTCTGGGCAACTGCAAAGTTCTGCCTGGGACCTTCTCCTTCTCTGGTACATTTTCTACAGAAAATATACCCCCCCCCCCCCCAGCAGTTATTAACCCCTTCAATACCGGGCACTTACCCCCACCCCCCCTTCCTGCCCAGGCCAATTCTCACCTTTCAGTGCTGTTTGAATGACAATTGCGCGGTCATGTAACACTGTACCCAGATGACGTTTTTATTTTATTTTTTTCACACATAGATCTTCCTTTTGGTGGTATTTAGTCACCACTGCACAAAATAGAAAAATATCCGGCGACTCCAATCCATAAGAATTTATTGGCACATGTAGAAAAACAAAATCTGACGCGTTTCAGTTGAAGAGCCTCGGTCACTACATCACTAGTCACCACTGGAGGTTTTATTTTTTGCTAACCGCTTCATGATTGCCCACAATGCATTTACATTATTGCTTTGACGCTAAATACCGTTGTTATGGCAGCAGCTAGCTACCATAACCCCCGGGATCTGGTTTGTTCTGCAGGCGATTTGTCTCAGCGGCGCAATCACAGGAGTGATTGGTACCGATCGCTCACCGAGTTCATTCAGGAAAGGAAATGTATATATATAATTTTCTTCATGCTGGAACACCCCCCCCCTCCTGTGTGCCGGCAGCAGCTGTTGGCAGGAGAGGAGGAAAGCCAGCGGTGCTGGAGGGGGGGGGGGCCCGGACAGCAGATAGAAGCGGTGCATGTACTAGAACCAATCCCCCTGCAGGGAAGCCAGAGAGAAGGAGAAGCTGACAGCGCTGCAGGGGGAGGCAATAGAAGATTGGTGTCTGCAATAAGCCGGCCCTCCTGCAGGTGCCTGGGCCCCCCTTTTGAACTGATGGGGCCCGGTACAGGAGGGCCGGCTCTACTGCCCTATCAGCGGCCCTGCCACTGACAATCGCTGCAGCAGCCGCTGCTACTATAGTGATCCTCTTTGTCTTCTGGGTCCCGTGCCGAGTGACTGCGCTGCTGCATAGTGAACACGGGGGGGGGGGGGGGGTCAGGGGGGGGGGGTTGCTTGCTCAGCCTGGGCTCCATTCGCAGAAGGCCTTGCATTTTCCTTAATAAATGTTAATAATTCTCTGATTTGATGAGGTGAAGCCCTACTTCCTGATGACGCGCGCTTGAGTGTGAAATATTACAGCAATATTACAGTATTCCTGCCTTCTGTGGCTCTTTGTGACGGAGCCGATTCCACAGAATCTTATGATGGAAGTTGGATGTAGGCCATAGAGCAGGGATAAGCAATTAGCGGACCTCCAGCTGTTGCAAAACTACAAGTCCCATCATGCCTCTGCCTCTGGGTGTCATACTTGTGGCTGTCAGTGTCTTGCAATGCCTCATGGGACTTGTAGTTCTGCAACAGCTGGAGGTCCGCTAATTGCATATCCCTGCCATAGAGGATGCATGAATTTGAAGAAAGTCACCTTCATGAACCATTAAATATTGGATTGGGATGCGGGTTCTCCCGCATACAGATGATCGATTGTGATGAGATTCTTGAAGGGGTTAAATCAATGAAATGAGGAGTTTCCTATAATATGCGCTTAATGGTCACCTGGTGGCCGAGGCGATCTGGTGAGTGCATTTCATTATCGCTTTGGGTGAAGCCCCGTTGTATTTGAGATCTTGGAGCACATTGCACTTTAGAAGCACGGTGTTGGAGCATATATAGAGGACCATAGGGGTTGTTATGGACGTTTCAGATCTATTAATTTATTGTGCACTTTATTAATTGTATAACACACCGTGTATTAATATTTTATTATTATTTGTCTAATTGCGCCCTTTTATAATTATTATTTTATGAGTTATTACTAATTTTAGGTGCAGCATTAGAACATTTAGGTATTTGCATTTGGTGCCGTCACCCCATCACCTCCCCATTTTATTTATTTCATGATTCCGTAAAGCTGCATTTAATACTGTATTTATTGGCGTATAACACTCACTTTTTCCCCATTAAAATCGGGTGCAAATAGTGTGTGCGTGTTATACTCCAATACTTCAATTTTAGCTGCCTCGGAGGGGACAGGGAAGGGGGCGGGACGAGCGCCATCAGATTACATACAGTGAGAAACTCCTGTTTACTTGGCGGCCTCTGTAATAGGAAGTCCCGTCTCCTGGGCCGCCATTGGACCACTGTTCTGTCTATCATAGGAGATTCTCACTGTATGTAATCTGTCGGCACTCGTCCCTCCCCCCTCCCTGTCCCCTCTAGGCTGCAGATGGCAATGGTGAGGCTGCTGCACTGATGGCAATGGTGAGGCTGCTGCACTGATGGCAATGATGAGGCTGCTGCACTGATGGCAATGGTGAGGCTGCATTGATGTGGACTGATGAGGCTGCAGTTGGGCACTGACCCTCATTTTGCTTCAAAGTTCCTTATATAAAATGTAAGTTTTTTTTTTTCCTGAAACTTCCCTCTTAAAATGAATGTGTGTGTTCTACGCCGATAAACCAGAGGCTCCAGGCTTGGCCACCCCCATGTGGGTGGAACCTGTAGAGATGGTAGGAGCTGCTAACGCTGGTCTGCAGGAGAAGCCGATGCTGGTGTCCTCGAACCTGATGTCACCCGGCGTAGCCCATGTGCGTTACACAGGTCTGAGGCTGACAAAGAAGCTGTCAAGCTTTGAAGCGCATCCCTGTGTAATGCGCATGTGCTACACCTAGTGATGTTGGGCGGCTCCTACCATCACTGCGCTCTCCATCCTCGTGCCGGTGGCCACGCCTGGAGCCTCTGGTTACTTCTCTGCTACTTCTGGTCCTTTGGCAACCCAGTTTGTAAAACGCTCAGCACATGCGTCTTTTGTAAGTGCATTTTTAACCATTTAATAAACCTCTTATGATATTAATGCTATACTATAGGATTTGCGCTTGTGTGCTTCTTTCTTTTCACAATTTATAGACAATCCTGAGATATCATGGAAAAAAAAAGCCACTGAACTTCTAGATTGCAGTCTAAAGAAAGTTTTTATTTCACTGGCCTGTGTAAGAACCTGAGCCAGGAAAAAAAGACCAATATCTGCAAGCGTGTCAAAGGGTCCGCTTAATAAGTGCCAAAGGGTCCGCTTAATAAGTGCCAAAGGGGGCCGCAGAATAAGTGCCAAAGGGACTGCACAATAAGTGCCAGACAGCCGCAGAATAAGTGCCAAAGGGGCCACACAACAAATACCAAAGGGCCGCACAATAAGTTCCAAAGGTACGCAGAATAAATGCCAAAAAGCTGCAGAATAAGTGCCAAAGGGGCGCAGAGGCACCAGGGATCTGAGGAATTAGTGATAATGATAATGAAGTGTTGCACTGAAGATCAGCCAGCAGAGGGCGCACATTGACAACAAAAGCTGTGGGCACTATTTGTTTGCCGTGTTGCTTCCTATGGGGGCATCAATAAAATATTTTTTACTTGTTGCGTCCTGGCAGGAATTATGTACAGTACACCCTTCAATGCTCGAAATGTCCCCCTTCTTGTGATATAAACATTTTCATTAACAATCCAAATCCCGAGATCTGTCCTGCTGAATTTATTAGGACTGTAAAGACACTGACCCAAAGAGCTTTCAATTAGTCCTTCACCACACCTAAGTATTTAGGCATGGCTGTAATAATTCCATTGGCAAGGCATCTACAGAGTTAGGAGAAGGATGGGTCGGAGGGTGGGATTTGTCTAGTTTTGGGGGGGGGGGAGCCGTTGGGGAGGTATGAGGGATTTCGGGGAGGGACCATAAGCAGCTTGCTATTAATATTGGATCTGAAATCCTGATTCCAAACTCTTATCTTTGTCCCCTCGGAGTCTCACCTAGCTTATCTTCAGCGGACGTCCTGCCCGGTCATCATGTCCAACGCACACAGGCTGGTTTTGGTTCTGGGTGGAGCCGGCACTGTTGGATCCGGAATAGTGAAATGTCTCCTGGAAAAAGGTAATATTTGGGAATCGGGTTATTGTTCTGTTCAGGTGATGGCGCTAATAGGAGAATTGCCAGCAGGGGTGACCCCTGAGCCTTGTCATTATGGTATGATCCAATCCCAACTTAGTGATGAGAAGAGGTGGCAGATGTAGAGCCGAGGTTACAAAGACGCCGTTTCCCATCCTTACTTTATCCCACAAACACTTTATATACAAAAAGATATACCTACAGACATCTTCATACACCTACAGACATCTACATACACCTACAGACATCTACATACACCTACAGACGACATCTACATACATCTTCATACACCTACAGACATCTTCATACACCTACAGACATCTTCAGACCTTTTCAGACATCTACAGACACCTACAGACATCTACAGACACCTACAGACACCTACAGACACCTACAGACATCTACAGACATATACAGACACCTACAGACACCTACAGACACCTACAGACACCTACAGACATCTACAGACACCTACAGACATCTACAGACATCTACAGACATATACAGACACCTACAGACATCTGACACCTACAGACATCTTCATACACCTACAGACATCTTCAGACCTTTTCAGACATCTACAGACATCTACAGACTCTTCAGACACCTACAGACATCTACAGACATCTGACACCTACAGACATCTTCAGACACCTACAGACTCTTCTGACACCTACAGACATCTACAGACATCTGACACCTACAGACATCTACAGACATCTGACGCCTACAGACGCCTACAGACGCCTACAGACACCTACAGACATCTACCACCTACATACACCTATATACAATCTACAGACATCTACCACCTACATACACCTATATACAATCTACAGACACCTACAACACCAGCACAAGTGATAATACAGCCGTGCTCCCTATAGCCTCATACATCTGGAGATAGAAGGAAAAGTGGAGATCTACATCTCATTGATCGCTTTAGGCAACATCAAAACATTTCCTGAATACTAATCTGTGAAAGTGCGATTCGCAGGAATTCACAGGATGCAATAAAGTGCGATGGAGACAACTAAAAGGGACCCATACATATGTAGGGGGACGGTAGTGAAAGGACCAGGGACAGAGAGTAGAGAAAAAGAGATCGCTGCTCGCAGGTCATGCAATCGGTAACCCTCCAATGTTGCTTCTGTGAGGTGGGGCGCACAAGTCTTTATTGAAGCATAAATATTCATTTTTGACAAATCACTTCCATAGTGTGAAACGCGTCAACCTACCTGCATTTCCCCTGCCTGTACCCATCCAGTGCTTTAAATATTTATACTTCAATAAAGACTTTATACTTTACTTTCTGTGTGGGTGTGCTGTGATCGGAAGATTCTCTGTTCCAGGGATAAAGAGCGATGTGATGGGAGTCGGAGAGGTCATACAGTTCAATGGACACAGTGAAAAGGGACATATACACATGTAGAGGGACAGCGGTGTAAGGACCAGGGACAGAGAGTGATGTGAGTCCAGAGGAAGGCAGCGGGGGAGGGGGGAGGGTCTTAGTGCATATACACAGAATTATATTTAAGATTTACAAGAATGTATTGAATGCAATAAAGTCCAATGGAGCCAACTAAAAAGGGACCCATACATATGTAGAGGGACAGTTGTGTAAGGACCAGGGACGGAGAGTGATGTGAGTCCCGAGGAATGTGTGGGGGTTGGGTGGGTTGGGGACTTGGTGTACATAAATAGAATTATATTTATGATTTACAAGGCGCAATGAGGTTTAATAGACGCAGCTTAAAGGGACACTGTGAGGTTGATTTACTAAAGGCAAAAATACTGTGCACTGTAAGGACATTTGCTCTAGATCCGAGGGGAAGCTCTGCTGATTTCTATCATCCGATCATGTAGAAGCAAAAATGCTGTTTTTTTTATTTTCCTTGCATGTGCAAAGTAAAGTTTTACCTCTTTTACTAAGCTCTGGAGCAAGTTTGCAGTGCGCAGTCTATTTGCCTTTAGTAAATCCACCCCATACATATGTTGAGGGACAGTTGTGTAAGGACCATGGAGAGAGAGTGGTGTGGGTCCAGAGGGAAGGAGGGTGGAGGAGGGGATCTTAGGACATATAAATAAAGTTATATTTATCATTTACAAGAATTTGCAAGGTGCACTAAAAACTGCAATAGAAACAAGTATAAGGAACAGATCTAAATGGACAGTTGAGGAAAGAAGGGCACAGAGCGATCCGAGTCCAGAGGAAGGTAGGTGGGGGTTGTCTTGATGCATAAAAATGGTATCAATTGAAATAATCCAGTGAAAGGCAGGTGGGTGTTCTCTTCATCAACAGAAATAGAATTATACTTGAGATTCTCAAGAATTTAAAGAGTGCAATAAATTGCGAAGGAAACATGTCTAGATAGACAGGGGACAGATCTAAATGGACAGTTGAGGAAAGAAGAGGGACACCGAGTGATCTGATAGGCAGGTAATAGATGTCTTGATGCACAGAAATGTTGTTATCTTACATAGATCGAGAGGGGCAGGAGGGTGACGTCTTCATGAATAGAAATAAAAATGTTCTTGAGGTTCCCAAGAATTTAAAGGGGGGCAACAAACTACAATGGAAAGCGTTACATGGGACTGATCTAGATGGACAGTTGAGGAAAGAAGAGGGACACTGAGTGATCTGATAGGCAGGTAAGAGATGTCTTGATTCACAGAAATGTAATTATCTTACATAGATCGAGAGGGGCAGGAGGGCGACGTCTTCATGAATAGAAATAAAAATGTTCTTGAGGTTCCCAAGAATTTAAAGGGGGGCAACAAACTACAATGGAAAGCGTTACATGGGACTGATCTAGATGGACAGTTGAGGAAAGAAGAATGGACACAGAGTGATCCCAGTCCAGAGGTGGGGGAGATGTCTTCATGCACAAAAATGGGTTTAATTGACATAAATCAAGAGAACGAATGGTGGATGATGTCTTCATGAAATAGAATTACTCGAGAGATTCTCAGGAATTCAAAGGGTGAAATAATTTGCAATGGAAACGGTTAAAGGAAACAACTGATCTAGATGGACATTTGAGGAAGGAAGAGGGACACGGAGTGGCGGGTGGGAGATGTCTTGAAGCACACAAGTGGGATTCATTTATATAAATTGAGCAATGGTGGACGATGTCCTCAGGAGTGGAAATAGAATTATACTTGAGATTCTCAAGAAGTTAAAGGGTGGAATGAAAAGAAATGGAAACAGTTTAAGGGACAGATCTAGATGGACAGTTGTGGAAGGATGAGGGACACAGAGTGATGTTCAATAGAAGGCAGAGGGGGGGGGACTTGCTAAACTCATGTAAATGGAATTCATTTTACATAAGACTCAAAAGAATTTACAGGATGCAATTAAAGGCGTTATTTATGTTTATCTAGACCGGCATTTCTCAACCCTTTTTTCCTTGGGGGGACCTCAAAATTCCAGATCTTAGGGAACTCCTTCTAAAACCAATTCCTTGGGGGTCAGTGGGAAGAATTACCCCTTTCACAGTGGTGGTCAGAATTTCATTCTTACAGACATGGTAATAGGAGTGTTGGTCTCATGCAGCTGGCTCTGCCAAGTGACATTGACCCAAGAACTCGGCAGGCGCCATCAAATGGGAGGTCCACCAGCCACTGTTCATGGAACCCTACAGAAGGCTCTGGAGGACCTCGGGTTGAGAACGGCTGATCTAGATGGACAGTTGTGGATGAAGATCCAGAGGAAGGTGGTGCAGTTACACACATATACAGTAAATGGGATTATGGGAATTTTTGTGTCGCAGGGTTCCAGGTCGCTGTGATTTCCAGGGAAAATTCCCGTCTGGAGAAGCTGAGGAATTTTGTACCCACACAGTACAGAGATAACCTGCACACCATGGTCGGAGATGTGGGTAAGAGGGAGAACTGGGAATCCCATTGTATGTGTGTATGTTTGCATATATGGTGTATATCTGATAAAAGTAAGTACACCCCTTAGTCACATGTGTGTAAATCTTTTCTTCTATCTTTTCATGTGACAACACTGAAGAAATGACACTTGTCTACAATGTAAAGTAGTGAGTGTACAGCTTGTATAACAGTGTAAATTTGCTGTCCCCTCAAAATAACTCAACACACAGCCATTAATGTCTAAACTGCTGGCAACAAAAGTCAGTACACCCCTAAGTGAAAATCTCCAACTGGCACCATTTTTGTCTGAGACCCTCATTTAATAAGCTCTTGAGCAACTGCCCTTTAGTAAACCAACTCCATTACCCCGTTCTCAGTGAGGGATCCAGGGGCTTGATTTACTAAAGACAAATCGACTGTGCACTTTGTAAATGAGAGTTTAGTAAATGAGGGGAAGCTCTGCTGTCTTCCATCATCCAATCATGTGCAAGCAACAATGCATTTTTTTCCCTTGCACCTGATTGTTTACAAAGTGAAGCTTCACCTCATTTACTGAGTTCCAGAGAAAAAGCCCTTGCAAAGTGCACATAGTTACATAGTTAGGTTGAAAAAAGACACAAATCCATCTAGTTCAACCATAAAAAAAAATCAATAAAATAAAAAATATCATCCAATCCATATACCCAATCCTATACACACAGTTGATCCAGAGGAAGGCAAAAAAACCCCCCCAGAAAAGCATGATCCAATTTGCTACAGCAGGGGAAATGTTACCTTTGCACAGTCTACCTTTAGTAAATCCCCCCCATTTCCCCGTTCCCAGTGAGGGATGGAGGTGCGACCAAACATGACCAGTCCCAATCCAATAATAATCCGTCCCGTCTGGTTTCCTATAGAATTCCTTTCCGTCTAATCCCAGTTCCATGTGAACCAGACAGCCCTTAAAGCCCTTAAAGCGTCTCAACATTCCTTTCCATTTCTCGTTGTGTCACCACATGTGTTGGGCAGATCCCGGAGGATGAAGGGTGTGTGTGGTTTGCTTGCCTATAATTGGAGTTGGCTGTGTGGCGGAGTAGCAGAGCCCCGTGGTGGTGTTTGACCCTCTGCCCCCTTTGTGTTTTGGGTGCAGGTTCTGAGGAGGGGGCGCAGGAGGCGGCAGACGCTCTCACCAGTCGGGTGGGGAAGGTGACCGATGTGGTTTCATCGCTGGGGTTCAGCTGGTGGCAGGGCGGTCCGCCCCACACACAGACCCTTCAGGAGCTGCAGAGGGTACGAACGTCTGATATCATAATGTGTGACGTCATTTCTGACAACATTTATGTTTTTTTTTTTTCTTGCTTTTGATGAGAAATGGAATGAAATGAATTTTATTAACAAATCAAGTTCGTTTATGAAGACCGGTACTTCCCTCCAAATAGATTCCATGGATTCGCTGGTAGATGAAAGCTACCTGTCATAATTGTCCAATAGAAGTCCATGAAAATAAATGGTTTTAAAGGGGTTGTAAAAGTTTTTTGTTTTTTTTTAAATAACAAAAATATGTCATACTTTCCTCCTCTATGTAGTTGGTTTTGCACAGAGTGGCCCCGATCCTCCTCTTCTGGGTCCCCTAGCGGCTCTCCTGACTCCTCCTCTTCTCCAGTGCCCCCCACAGAGAGCCGCTCTCCCTCGGGGCACCTGTGTGGGCGCGCTCCCGAGTGGCGCCATGTTTGGGGTGTCATCAAGAAATAAAGGCACCGCAAGCGCATTGAACATTTTGTCATGATTCTGGAATCGCACGATTCTGCCTGCGATTTCAATACACTCGGGTATGAACAGGGCCCAAACGTGGCGTTGTTCCACGGACACGCTGCTCCCTGTTTGGAACATACAATGTGTTTGAAAGAGACTTCTTTTTTAATCATACTTACCTTTTGGGTGGATGCTGCATCTGTCCCCCACCAGATCCAAGACTAAGAACTGAGCGATCAAACACTGCTGATCACTCATTTCTCACAGCTCCCTGAGCAGAGAGCTGCTGTCAGTCACCGGCTTTCTGCTCTGCCCCCCCTCCCCCTCACTCACTTGAGCGCTGGGCTGCAGAATGGGCGGCTCGCTGAGGCGCCGAGCTGGGTGTCATTCCAGGCATGAGGGCAGACCCCGACCATATGGTCGCCATCTTGCCCGAGTCTGGACCAGCTTTGTGACATCGGCCGACAGCGGGCTGAAATATGGATGAAATATCGGGGGGTCTAAACAGACCACTGACATCTCACCTTTGAGACGGAGAAAGGAATCGAAGACACAGATTCTTCAATTCCTTTCTCTGCAGCCTCAGCTGCACTGCAGACGAATGAACAGAAGACAGAGGCTCCTCCCCATTCATAAACTGAATCGTCCTAAACACAATTTCCTATGCTCAGTAATGAATGGACACAGGAGCGATCCATATCGATCTCTCACTTGTGTCCAATTCACAAACGGAAGGAGCCGGTAAATGACATACCGTATATATTGGCGTATAACAAGCACTCTTCCCCCCTTAAAATAGGAGGAAAATCATGTGTGCGTGTTATACGCCGATATAGGGCTGACTCCCAGGAGGGAACGAGCGCCACCGAAGTAGACCGAGCCGGATTTCCTGTGTACTCGACTCGGAGTCACGCCCCCTGGACAGCTCCTAGCACTGACGTTCCAGCATTGGACCGGTTTTATGCCCATCGTAGGAGCCGAGCCAAGGGGCGGGGACTGGGCGTGACTCTGAGTCGAGTACACAGGAGATCCGGCTCTCTGCAGATGGGCACAGATTAGGCTGCAATGATGGGCACTGATCAGACTGTGGTGATGGGCACTGATGAGGTTGCATTGATGGGCACTGATCAGACTGCGGTGATGGGCACTGATAAGGTTGCATTGATGGGCACTGATAAGGTTGCATTGATGGGCACTGATAAGGTTGCATTGATGGGCACTGATGAGGTTGCATTGATGGCCACTGATGAGGTTGCATTGATGGGCACTGATGAGGTTGCATTGATGGGCACTGATGAGGCTGCATTGATGGGCACTGATGAGGTTGCATTGATGGGCACTGATGAGGCTGCATTGATGGGCACTGATGAGGTTGCATTGATGGGCACTGATGAGGTTGCATTGATGGGCACTGATGAGGTTGCATTGATGGGCACTGATGAGGTTGCATTGATGGGCACTGATGAGGCTGCATTGATGGGCACTGATGAGGTTGCATTGATGGGCACTGATAAGGTTGCATTGATGGGCACTGACCCTTATTTTGCTTCAAAATGCTTTAAAATTTTAGTTTTATTCCTGAAACTTCCCTCTTAAAATGAAGGTGCGTGTTATACGCGATTAAATACGGTATTTACCGACCCCCTTTCCCAATTCTCCACCCGCCTGTGTACAGAAGGCCCGGTGGTACCCCCCCTATTGGTGGCCCCGGGTCAGTGACCTGGAATAATTATAAGGGAAGAGACGTAGTGAAGGATCAGCATGACGGGCAGATGGAAGGAGAGTTATGGAAGGAAAGTTTAGGATTGGCAGTCTTCATCGGGTTTCCATTATAGAGAACCCCTTACTGAGGGATCTTCTATACCTGATGAAGGGGTCCTGCGTGACCCCCAAATGTCTCAATGTACTGCTGTGATGAGATCACTAAAGGCAAAACTTTTTGTTGTGGATAGAGTGAAGGTGAGTTAGAACTCCTGCCAGTTTTTATTGCTGTCTGTGCCCCTGTTAGGGAGATTCCCCCTTTCTATTTGACCTGTTTACCATTATCATTGAAAGTCCCAAATCCCACATTTTGGGTTGTCCCCAGAAATGTAATAGAGGGGAAATCTTCCAATGGGGACACTAGTTCTGGTGTCCCCATTGGAGAATTGTTTCTCTTCATTTGCAGTGATTTCCTCTCACTTCCTGTTTGGCTATGGGACAGGAAGTGAAGTGGGACACGGTGAAAAAAAAAATCTGACAGGGGTTCTAATTCTCTCCTTGCTCTGTCCAAAACAAAAAAAAAAATGTTTGCCTATAGTTCTACTTCAATACATTTTTGGCCGCTATTCTGAAGCCCGTGGTGCGCCGATGTTCTACCGAGAACTCCAACTCGCCGAAACCTCCGACCACCTCACTTCCAGTTAGAGATTTCAGCAATAATTGGAGATTTACAGGAGTTGGAGTTTTCGGCAGAACCCCCGGGGGGGGGGGGGGGGGGCGTATACAATCCGGTACTGGATGATTTTGCTTTTTTCACAGAACGGGTACGGAGGAAAAAAGTTGTCGTCGCTTTGAAGGCGGCCATGTTTTTGGTTAGTAGCAGGCGGTGTTCTGTGAAAACAGTGAAATTATCCGGTACCGGACTGTATACGCCCCCGGGGGTTCTGCCGAAAAAGCTCCAGCTCCTGTAAATCTCCAATTATTGCTGAAATCTCTAACGGGAAGTGAGCTGGTCGGAGATTTCGGCGAGTTGGAGTTCTCGGCAGAACACCGGCCATCTATGCTTTGATTTGTGCCGATGCCGGTTCTCAGGTGGTAGTTACTACAGAACCCCTTCCGTCAAGCCCTTCCAGGAATGTGTGTGATGGGAATACTCTACTCCATAAAGAGAACCTGTCACTTCACCCATTGAAGGCCAACAGATTCTCTTCTTAGGGTTCCCCCCACCCACTGGTGCTACCATGTCCCACATGTCCCCATTGTTCCGGTCCTCTATGAAAGTGCTGAGAAATACTTCGTACTTGTGGGTATAGGGAAACATGTGACCTTCCCTTCCCCTGGATGCTGTGCTTCCATTCGCCGGGCCCAAGAGCTGCCACTTGTAGAGGGGAGCCGGTCATTAACCCAGAGGAAGCTCCAACTGGAAGGATTTCGATCCTTGGCTGTCTCCTGTACAACAATGGAGCTGGGTGAAGAGAGTGTGGTGAAGGTATCAATGGGGGTTGAGGGTCTCCTAACAAGAGGACCTGTCACTTTTCCATGGATGAGTTTTATTACCCACATTTCAGTGGTCACAGTGGCAACCTCAGGGCAGGAACCCGTCTAGTGCTCATATCTCTCCTTTCTCCTCCTCTGTAGGTGCTGGACACTCTCCTCCTCAGCACATTCACCTCCTGGAAGTCCTTCTTCCCATTGGTGAAGGACGATCCCAATGGAACCTACACATTCATCACAGGTAGGGTCCCCTGTGGGGGTTTCTAGAATGGACAGTCCCTCCAAATGGGGGGACAGTTGGGAGTAATGCTAAGAGAGGTCAGTCACAAGGACCAAGCTAAGGAGATGCATACAGTGCCTTGAAAAAGTATTCATACCCCCTTGACATTTCCCACATTTTGTCATGTTACAACCAAAAACATAAATGTATTTTATTGGGATTTTATGTGATAGACCAACACAAAGTGTCACATAATTGTGAAGTGGAAGGAAAATGATAAATGACTCTTTGCTGCTTGCAATCGGAAGCTTTCCAATCATGTGACTGCCGTGACAGCCAATCACGGCGGCCACATAATCATAAGCCCCGCCTCTCGGCATCTGAAACTCCATAAAGGGCCGGGGGAGTGCCGGTGTCTTGCCGAATAAGTTCCTTCGGCGGATAGGTTCCCCCCCTGTACTGCGCAGGCGCAGCGCCTGCGCAGTACGTACTACTGTTGGCCGCCGGAGATAGCCGAAGCTCAAACGCTTCGATCAGCTGTACACGGCGCCTGCGCTCTGGGTCCAGATTCCTTCCCCACTATCCAAGTGGACCTAGAGGGGGAATCTAAAAGTGCCGAGCGCAGCGAGGCCGTGCCCGAAGCGTGGCGAGCGAAGCAAGCCCACGAGGGGCCCTCTTACAGGCGCCGTGTACAGCTGATTTTCAGCTGTTCCGCTTCGGCTATTTCCGCCGGCTTCTACTGCGCATGCGCAGTAGAGGGGGGAACTAATCCGCCGAGCGGAACTTTCTCGGCAGAACACCGGCACCCAAGGGTTAAGGTAAAAAAAATTTAGGCGTCAGTATCTTCCCCTCCCCCTTTTACTTACCTGAGCCCTCTTTTCATCCAGCGCCGCACACGTCCGCAGCTCTTCCCTCCCCTCACCTTCAGGGTCCCGCTGGGGCACCGGCAGCCATTGGCACCCGCTGCTGTCCAATCAAAGCCAGTGATGGGGCGGGGCCAAGGCCTGCTGTCTGTGTCGATGGACGCAGCGGCGGGGCTCGGGAGCGAGAACGCACAAGTGCCCCCCCAAGGAAAGCGGCTTGGGCACTGGAAAGCGAGGAGGAGCCAGGAGCGCTGGCGGGGGACCCGAGAAGGAGGTTCAGGGCCGAGTTCAGGTGAGTATAAAGATGATTGCTATTTAAAAAAAAAAAAAAGAAAAAAAAAAAGAAAAAAAAAACGACCTTTACAATCACTTTAAAGTGGTTGTGAATCTCAGACATGAAATATGAACAAAAGGAAAGATCTGTGAAGCAATGCAGCTTGTTTTCTTAAAAAAAAATCAACCACAGCCAGAGTAGAAAAGCCTGTCCCCTGCCAGCATGCTGCAGAGACGGACCCTTGCTCTCTGTGTGGAAGCAGTGGTCTCTCTGCAAAGATGTGGTGTGCCCCCCTGCTGAATCAAACCCAGAGCTCTTCAATCAGTGGGGAGCAGGTACTTTGCAGAGTCATACCTATGACTCAATGGGGGGGGGGGTCACGGTGAACCTCTGCAGAGAGACCACTGCTTCCACACACAGAGCAAGGTTCCGTCTCTGCAGCTGCTGGCAGGGGACAGGCTTTTCTACTCAGGCTGTGGCTGCAATCTCCCTCACTGCTGTGTTCCCACCACTGGTATCTTCTGCAGGTCTTCTTCCGGTGTCACGGGCTGCTCATTTTGGGGTAAATCAGGTATATGCAGCTATGTAGCACCGTCTATGGCGTCCGGCATACTCTGCCAGCTAAAACGAAACTTCTACTGAGAGATGTATGGAGGATGCCCTCCTCAAAATGCTGTTTGCCTGGCTTTCTCTGGCTTTTGAACTTTTGGAGTTATTGACCCCCCCTGATAAGCAAATCCGAATTCCCGACCTGAACACTTGTTCCAGGCTAATGCCTAGGACGGTATGGAAGCCAAGCGACACGCATTTTCAAAAGGAGCGGTTAGCAAGGGCAATCTGCATCCTTTCATAGAACTCTCCTTTGCGGAGTGAAGCGGGGAGATTCCCATTATTGGCCCCATTTTGGAAATGCTAGCTGCCTTGCTGTCATCCCCGATCCTCTGACTTGCAGGCAGTGAAGTCAGCACTCTTTGCATTACTTTCTTGCTCTGGGTCAGTGACGAAGGAAGTTTTGAAGGCGTTTGGTCGCCAGGCAACCAGCATTTTCAGAATCCTATATTTGCCACGGCAGCTCCCAGATTTCCACATCAGAGCTCCGTATTGTGCACAGCGTCGGTCATGGTTCAGGCTTTATACGCTAAGTTGCCTTTTGTGTCTTCCCTACCACAGGTGGCGCCGGTGAGCGCCTGCTGATGCCCGGTACCGGCTTCCTCACTTTAGGAGCGGCGGGGGCTCTGGCCTTTTCCCAGGTGGTGCGGGAGGAGTATCCGGACATTCCATGCAAACTAAACGAGGTTTGTAACACATTGTAAAGGGATCTTTCACATGTGCAGCAGGGATGGCGGTAAAAAAAAAAAAAAAAAAAAGAAGTGGTTAAGCTGTGGTTTTACCCCCCAAGCCAACTAAATGATAAACTGCTTGTCAAGTCTGCCTATTGGGATGAATGGGGCCGCACTGAATCCAAATGCACAGCTTGCAATTGCAGTGCAACGTTTTACTACAAAATACCCCCTTGGGATTGAAAAAAAAGATTCAGGGGGAAGCGAGCCGGAGGAGACCGGCGGTGTACCTGAGCATGCGCAGCGGATCCCACACATGTGCAGGGGGGGGGGCACTATAGTGTCCTGCAGCAGAAATCTGCTGTGCATGAGACATGAGCAATTCGTTTAGTGATGTAACAATCCCAGGAGGCAATGAGGCCGGAAACCTGGAAGTGCCGCCTTCCACAATGAAACAAATCGGTTCAAAAAAAGAAAAGAAAATTTGCATTTTGCAAGGAGGGGGGGGGGGGGGGGACTATTTATCCAAAGAGCAATCTTCTCAGAAGATTATCATTTTATTCATGTTTCCCAGTAACCCTCCCCTTGTGTAGATCCACTAAAGGCTTCAGACTGCTGCTGGGTGCCGCCATCTTGGATGTGATGTCAGCAGCCCCAGCAGACTCAGAGCTGTCAGTCAGGTGACTCCATAGCCGCCTCTCAACCCTTTTCCCTACCCCAGTGGTCATCAACTTCTGTCCTCAGGGCCCACTAACAGGCCAGGTTTGCAAGATAACTGAAATACATCACAGGTGATATCATTTGCTGCTCAGTGATTGCCGTATTCTAGTCTGCATCTCCCCCAAGGTAATACATAAAACCCGGCCTGTTAGTGGGCCCCGAGGACTGGAGTTGATGACCACTGACCTAGGCTTAGAGGAACCCATGAAATAATTTGTATGTGTCAAGGAACCCCGCTAAATATAATTCTTTGGGGTCAGTAGCACAAAAACACCCCTTACAATGGTGACCAATGGGTGGCATACTCCCGTAAGTTGGTGGACAGTGGAGAGCATGCCCCCCCCCCTTAAACTCCGGTAGGTGGCGATATAACCCAATGGTGAAGAATAAGGAAGAGCTGTGTCTGCCAATGAACTCGGAGAGAGGACATTTTTTTTGTACATTTTGCACCTAGAAAACAGCTGGTGATTTTTAAGGAAGGAGAGGTCCCGGTAGAGTTGCCACCTCATCCCTTTAAACCTGAACACCTTTGAATTACTCGGGTTCTGAGGTCATTTTATGCAGATAAGCCATCAAGTGAGTTTAATTACCACCTTAATCAGCCTCAGAACCTGTGTAATTCATATGTGTTCAGTTTTAAAGGGATGAGGTGGAAGCCCTAGGTCCCAGGCAATATGGCATTATGCTGTAAGGTCTTCTTTAGGCCGGGTTCACACCCTTGCAGGTTCTCCGCATCCAATTCGCAATAGCAGGAGATTTTGACTGGCCCCTCCATGGAGCCGGTTCACATATCTCCGCAGCAGGTCCGATGCGTCTTTTGGTTCATTTCAGGTTCGAATTCAGCCCAAAATTCGGGCTGAAATTGGACTTGAAACGGTGAACCAGGACGCACCGGACCCCTGCTGTGAGACGGATGCGGGGGAACGGTGGGACCCCAACCTCAAAAGGTGGATTATGCTTCTGATGGAGGCTGTGAATTTTTATTTTTTGCAGGTCAAGATCAACATGGGAGTGGCCCTTCCAGAACGCCTCGGACCCGGCTACGTGAGCCACCTGGAGGTGGGAGAGGCAGTTGCCTCGCTGGTGGAGAAGAGACGAGTGTCACATACTGTGTTGTGCGCCAACTCCACCACTGACCTCAAGACTCTTATCTTAGAGGGCAAGCTGTGAGCAGCGGGACACTTTTCCTCCTACTGCCCGATTCCAATTCCTGGCGTACTGTGACCACCCATCCACTGCTACCTTGTCTATACATTTCATTACTTCGCATTCTGCCCAGATCACAGAGGGCCAATTCAGAGCCCCAAACAAGCCACCACCACCACCCTCCACCTGCTTCAGACCACCGGTGTTCACCATCACTGACCATAGTACTGAAATATCCCAAGAAAAGTAAGTATATTGCAAGATAACAAGAACTTCACATTGTCCATCACCACCTTGCAGTGGATGGAGAAGACCTACACAAGTGGATTATGAAAGATGACCTTTGGAACATTCCATTCTGTTGGAGGAGACGGGAGGACTGACTGAACTTTATACGAATTTGGGAACAGGGGAGAGTAACGCCTAAAGTATTATTGTTCACCCACCAGAAACTTCTATGCATGCCTGGTCTTAAAGGGGTTGTCCACATCTTACTAAAGATTTGACAGTTGTATCCGCACCTGAAAGGAAGAGACGGGCACCGACCCTCTCTACTGCCGCTGAATGGCACACCTATGCCTTGGCACCCAAGTTGCTGGAAGTGAGTCACCTGACTTGCGTTCAACGTCTTGGGCATTTGCCATCGTACAACTTACTTTTTTTTTTAATGGGGTCACATCCCAAGAGTCTCTAGATTTGCTTTTAGTCTTTAGTGTCCGACAAGAAGTGTATTAGAGCCTTTGGGGGAGATTTACTAAAACTGGAGAGTGCAAAATCTGGTGCAGCTGTGCATGGCAGCCAATCAGCTTCCAACTTCAGCTTCTTCAATTCATCTTTAACCACTTTCTTAATGGGCACTTAAATCCCATTCCTGTCCCAGGCCAATTTTCAGCTTTTTAGCGCTGTCGCACTTTGAATGACAATTACTCAGTCATGTAACATTGTACCCAAATGACATTTTTATCATTTTTTTCATGCAAATAGAGCTTTCTTTTGGTGGTTTTTAATCACTGCAGGTTTTTTTTATTTTTTTGCTAAAAAAAAACAAAACAAAGACCGAAAATTTTGAAAAAAACAAAAACTGTTTAATCGTTTGTTATAAAATTTTGAAAACAGGTCATTTTTTTCCTTCACTGATAGGCAGCATTGAAAGGTGGCACTGGTGGGCATTGATAGATGGCACTGTTGGGCAGAGGTAGGTGGCACTGATGGGCACAGATGACGCAGCCTCGGCTCTGTGTGAGGGACCGATGTCCCTCTGACAGAAGCCGGTGATAGCATGCAGGGAAAAGAACCTAAAAACGATTACTGATCTTCTGTTTACATCATGTGATCAGCTGTCATTGGCTGACAGCTGATCACGTGGTAAGGGGCCAGGTGTCAGAAACCATGAAATCAGGCCGAGACAGAAGTACAGTTAAATCACACTCGTTTAATAATAAAAGTAAAAAGAACAAACGTTGCCAAAGTTCAGCAACCGGAACAGACAGTCAGCCAAGCCAGTAGTCAGGGATCAATGTAGTGGAACAGCAAACAGCATTTGGAGCCAGAAGGGATGTCAGCAAAGCAAGTCTTGAACAGGATCGCAGGAGATAGTTTCTGTGATGTTGACCAAGGCGAAGGCAGAGAACCTCTGGACTGGACGGCTTAAGTAGGCAGGACTGACGAGCAGGATATCATCAACAGCTGAGTAACTGTGGAGAGAGATGGGAGCTGACAATTTGCGGCCAGCTCAGAGAAGGAAGGGCTGAGCCCAGCCCTGACACTGGGATCGGCCCCTTCTTCCAATCTGTGATCAGCCGAGTCTCCTGGTGATCAGAGCGCGCCCCACAGGCAGCTCACGCAGGGAGGACGTCTATTGACACCCTCCTGGCATTTAAGGACCGCGCTGTAGCTGTTATTCAGCTATAGCACAGGCGGGAGGTGGTTAACGAAAAAAAGATGGAAGCTGATTGGCTACCATGCACAGCTGCATCAGATTTTGCACTCACCAGGTTTAGTAAAACAACCCCCTTAAGGATCGGTTCACACTGCTGCCACGGCGACTTTGCCCTGCAATTTCCCCCCCCACACGATCCAACTAGGATGATATTCAGGAGCCTCTACAAAGGCTGAAATCGCACCCAAGTCGGGCCAAATAGTGCCGGAACCTTTTCTAAAGTCAGAATGACTTGTGTGGGATCAGACGGCTCTCATAGAGAAACATTGAATCTGACATGTCATGTGACTTGGGGGTCTCACAAGTCGGACCCCATGTCGCAGCAGTGTGACCCGAGCCTCATGTCTGACATCATAGAGGGGAGGGACTGAGGCCGACCATACACACGTGTCCAATTCTGAACAATTCTTTTGTTTGAACATTGCACCTTTGAATGATCGTGTGATCTCCGACCATTAGTGGGGCCATAGCAACCGATGATTATCATCGTTTGGCCATCAAATTTGAGTGATCGGGCATGTTGGAAATTTTCGAATTTTCTGAAAAATGAACTAATTTTTTAATCAATGATGGGAAAATTGTGCGAGAAATATAATAATAAAAAAAAAAGAAGAAAGAAAATGTGCATAATCTGTGACCTGGAAAGAAAAGATTCCCGGCCATGCATTTTCTTTTCCGTAACATGAGGTGAAATTGAAGGCTTGGTTGGTCGAATTTCAAAATCCATGGTGGCATCATCGGATTACAAAAACACAAATTCTCAATTTTCAATCGACAAACCATTTGGAATTCGACCCATGTATGGCCTGCATAAAGACGTATTGTATCCTAGTTGGGAGGCCTGATGGTGCCCAAGGTCTGGAGATCTTTAGGTGACCCCGGAGGTAACATCTGGAATAGTGACCCCTCTACTGTGATAACTAGGAGGGGAGATCCTGCAAATGGGGCTTTTATTACATGAAATTGGACGACTCTTATTACAAACACCCCCATTTCTCACAAGGTTCTTATGTTCAGAGTTTTTAAAATAGAAGAGATGGTTGAAGCCGATCCCACTACATTGTAACCTCGGACAGCTCCCAGCCTGGACCTCCTCCTCGCCTCCCTTTTTATCTTGGTGGACCCATTTCTGTGTAAAATAAAGAATACAAAATAAAAAACCCCCAATGTTGTGTGTCATGTACAATGTGTATAGGAGAGTACAAGATTAGATCACCCGCTGACCTCTGAGAAGGACATTTTAGGTTTTTACTCCAGAAAACAAATGATTTTTTTGTATTCTTATCTACAGCAGATCATTATAGGACAGAACTTCCATTCTTCAAACTGCGACTCGTTTTATAGATCAAAGGAGTGCAGTCCGTTCTCCACTTCTGTGACCCGTTTTCAGCAGAGAGCCCCAAAAAACTTCTCTTTTAGGTTTAGTTTGTTAAGCTTTTAAAACATCAGTCAGCTTCAGTTTGTAAACACAGATCCTATTGAAAGTGCTGATTGCCACATTAAACAAGCTGCTAGCAGGCTTTTTAACAAGCTTCCATAAATTCGGATGCCCGCTAGCAGCTTGGACTAAGCCTTTTTCTGAGACTTGCTGCTTACAAGTTAAAATCAGTATTTTTTTGCTAGAAAATGACTTGGAACCCCCAAAAATTATATATATATATATATATATATATATATATATATATATATATATATATATATAAAAATAAATAAATGTATTTATTTTTTTAGCAGAGACCTTAGGGCAGTGATGGAGAACCTTGGCACCCCAGATGTTTTGGAACTACATTTCCCACGATGCTCAACTACAATGCAGCGTGCATGAGCATCATGGGAAATGTAGGTCCAAACATCTGGGGTGCCGAAGTTCACCATCACTGTCCTAGAGTATAAAAATGGCAGTTGTTGCAATATTTTATGTCACACGGTATTTGCGCAGCGACTTTTCAAAGGCATTTTTTTTTTTGGAAAAAAAATACACTTACATGAATTTAAAAAAAAAACAAAAAAACAATAGTAAAGTTAGCCCATTTTTTTTTGTATAAATGTGAAATATGATGTTATGCCAAGTAAGTAGATACCTAACATGTCATATGTTAAAATTGCGCACACTCGTGGAATTGCAACAAACTACGGTACTTAAGAAGATCTCCATAGGCAACGCTTTATTGCGATTTTTTAAACAGTTACCAGTTTAGAGTAACAGAGGAGGTCTAAGACTAGAATTATTGCTCTCAATCGCGGCGATACCTCACATGTGTCGTTTGAACACTGTTTACATTTGCGGACGCGACTTACGTATGTGTTCGCTTCTGCGCGCAAACTCAGAGGGATGGGGCGGTTTAAAAAATTAATAATAAATTTTTTTTTTTTTTTACACTGTCCCTTTCAATTTTTTTTTTTTTGATCACTTTTATTGTCACAAGGAATGTAAACATCCCTTGTGACAGTAAGTCACATGTCAGGTTTTTTTTTTTTGGGGGGGGGGGATCTGGGTTCTATAAGATCCCAAATCCCTCCTTTACACTTAAAAGCATTCAAAATGGCAAGTTTGGATGTCTTGAATGCGGATTTAAAAAAAAAAAATCTAGTGCCTTTTAAGGCTCCGGTGAAGTGATGCCGCTTTCCTGGATTTATAGATCTGAGACTCGATCAAAGGAGGTTCCGGCATTTTGGGTCCACCGGCTGGGGGATTGGGAGAGCCTGGGGGGGGGTGGGAGAGCCCGGGTGGAGCAGGGGAAAGGGGGAGGTGGGGGGGGGGGGGGGATGGACATCCCCTCCCGCTGCTTGTAATTACAATTGAGCAGCTGTTAAGCCACATCGGTTGTAATCAGAAAGCCGACAGTCGGCTCTAAAAACCGGTCCCAGGGTGATGCCTGCAGCTGCCAGTACAACCACTTGAAGCGAAATGACGCACAGGTACGCAATTTTGTGGCAAGTGGTTAACAAGCTTCCAGAAATTCTAAAGCCTGCTAGCAGCTTGTTTAACCCCTTCAATACCGGGCACTCCCCCCCCAGACCAATTTTCAGCGCTGTCACATTTTGAATGACAATTGCGCGGTCATGCTACACTGTACACATATGGAATTTTTATCATTTTCTTCCCACATATAGAGCTTTCTTTTGGTGGCATTTGATCACCTCTGGGTTTTTTTTTTTTGCTAAACGAACTAAAAAAAAAAGACCAACATTTTTGAAAAAAAAAAAAGTTGTTTCTGTTATAAAATGATGTTTTCTTCCTTCACTGATGGGTACTGATGAGGTGGTACTGATATGTAGAATTGATGGGCACCAATAGACTACACTGATATGCAGCACTGATAGGCGGCACTGGTGAGTACTGATAGGTGGCACTGATGGGCACCAATAGGCAACACTGATATGCAGTATTGACGGGCACTGATAGGTGGCACTGATGAGGTACTGACAGGCATCACTGATGGGCACTGACTGGCATCTGTAAAGGGTACTGACAGGCATCACTGATGGGCACTGATTGGCAATTTGGGTGGGCACTGATTGGCATTGTGGTAGGCATCTGATGGGGGCTGTGCTGCTGATAATCAATGTGCCGATTATATCAGCGCGCACCCCCCCCCCCCCCCGACAGGAGAGCCACCAATCGGCTCTCCCTGTCAGCCCAAACTGAGGAAATCTGATTACCGGCACTTCCTGGTTCACGTTATGATTGGTCACAGCTGATCACATGGTATAGAGTCTCGGTCACAGGCGCTTTACCACGATCAAAGATGCGGTGTGTCAGAGTGACACGGCACACCACCGATCGCCGTGTTGCGTGGCCCGGGGGCGTGGCTTATCCTGCTGGACGCCATATAATGCCCAGTCAGGATAACTGAACCACTTCCCGGACGTCATTCTGCTATAGGCCGGGCAGGATGTGGTTAAAGTAGCAATCGGCTCTCCCATTAGGATCTGTGTTCAGCATTTACAAACCGGAGCTGAAAGGTGCTTTTAAAAGCTTCAACAAAGCTTTCTGAAAGCTCTGCTCTGCTTTGTCAAAGCTTTCTGTTCACACGCGGCTCTTCTACAAGCTGAAGCCCGGGTGACACGGGCCTAAGAAGTGCATCATTTCATGTAAAAGGCGCGTGCTAAAGTAGACGCCATTGGCCAGACGTTCGTGCGAATCTTTTCTGTAAAATACAATTGTTCCAAAAATAGCAAATATTGAAGACGCCGGTAATTTTAGGGAGTTGAAGAAAATAGAAAATACATTTTTAAATGTTTCAAGATGTTACCCGAGATTTCACAATAGACCGCGTTCAGCGTTCCATATAATGTTGTGAATAGTTGGCGTTCGTCCCGCCATGAAGAATGCGTTTTCCATCGTCACACAAGACACTCCAAAACTGCTTTTATCAAATTCTTTATTGAAAATAACTTCTTCATCTCACACAGAAAAATAATAAACCTTCAGAGTCTCCTGTAATGTAGTCTGTGCTGTCCCGAGCATCGTGGAGCTACAGCTTACCAGCATGCTGAGCCTTGTAGTTCCACCATAACTAGAGAGCCACAGGCTGCTTATCCATGCTACATAACAATAAGACAAAAACAAAAAAAAAAATACATAAATATTACATTTACAGTGATTTGTCAGCTTTTAGAAATGAAGAATTTAGTTAAGGGCGGCCATACAGGGGGTGATACAGCCGAATCCAGCATTGGCTGCAAGGACCGAGCACAGGAAGGAGAAATGACAGAGCAACATGGAGACCTGTGGGGGAGGGGCTTATTACACACCAGTCACTGATTTCAATCGGTTATGTGCCTCATTCGTACATCAGAAGACGGCGGAGCTTCTTCAGGTGGTGGAAGTACCAAGCAATAAACGGACAGATGTGTCACCGCACTTCATTTTCAATGACAGATCTGCCCGTTGGGGTTGGAAAGCCTTCGAAGTGAAAAGTAAACTCCCATAATCTGTACCGATAATAAAGTTTCACCTATACATACTATAAATGTCTCCAAAACGGGCTCAGTTTAGGAGTTATTTCATTGCACATGCAGCCAGTGACATCATGTCGCATGCGCTCTGACCAGCCGGGCCGTTCCAGCAGAGTCCTGTGCCGTAAACGGCGGCCCCTGTGCGCATGCGCCGGAGTGACGTCATTGTGGCTCTGGCCATTCACACAGCCGGAGTCTGCGAACCCAGGAGGAAGACAGGTGAGGATGTAAGTCTTGTCAGCAGAAGGCCTTCGTTCTAAGGTACAGTTTCACATAATGTGCTAGTATGTGAGGCATACCAGCACATTATAAAACTTTGCTTTGCAGGTTTAAATTTTTATTTTTTAAAATCGCCAGCGGTTTACTACCGCTTTACCACTCGGGGCACCTTATCCCAGATTATGTTCCCAGGGAGCGCAGAGCCAAAGTAACCGACACCGGTGCCAATCACCAGGATCCACTAACATTATAGCTTTGGTAGAAGACTTCCACATGTAGACCTCTAGAGTTATAGAAGTGTGAAATAAAAGCTGAGAAAAAAACGAATGAAAGTCACGTCTGTTCTCAGCTAAATTATATTGTCCTTTGTGAATGTCTTCCATATCTGTGCAGTGACCCCGGCCTGGAACAAGTTCTGTGCCGGAGCTCCCTGTGATAAAGACCGCTCACTGCTGCTCTCCCTCCTTGTGCAGGGTGACTGGTCTTGTCTCCACCCCTCCTATAGTGGGTGGAACCTGCTAGGCCCCTCCCACAGCTCTGCTCTCCCTCCTTGTGCTGGGTGACTGGTCTTGTCTCCACCCCTCCTATAGTGGGTGGAACCTGCTAGGCCCCTCCCACAGCTCTGCTCTCCCTCCTTGTGCAGGGTGACTGGTCTTGTCTCCACCCCTCCTGTAGTGGGTGGAACCTGCTAGGCCCCTCCCACAGCTCTGCTCTCCCTCCTTGTGCTGGGTGACTGGTCTTGTCTCCACCCCTCCTATAGTGGGTGGAACCTGCTAGGCCCCTCCCACAGCTCTGCTCTCCCTCCTTGTGCAGGGTGACTGGTCTTGTCTCCACCCCTCCTGTAGTGGGTGGAACCTGCTAGGCCCCTCCCACAGCTCTGCTCTCCCTCCTTGTGCAGGGTGACTGGTCTTGTCTCCACCCCTCCTGTAGTGGGTGTAACCTGCTAGGCCCCTCCCACAGCTCTGCTCTCCCTCCTTGTGCAGGGTGACTGGTCTTGTCTCCACCCCTCCTGTAGTGGGTAGAACATGCTAGGCCCCTCCCACAGCTCTGCTCTCCATCCTTGTGCAGGGTGACTGGTCTTGTCTCCACCCCTCCTGTAGTGGGTGTAACCTGCTAGGCCCCTCCCACAGCTCTGATCTCCCTCCTTGTGCAGGGTGACTGGTCTTGTCTCCACCCCTCCTGTAGTGGGTGGAACCTGCTAGGCCCCTCCCACAGCTCTGCTCTCCCTCCTTGTGCCGGGTGACCCTATGTAGTGCACAGGGGTGCAAAAGCCCCACATTTGCCTTTCTATGGCCACCCTTAGAGGCTCCTGATGTATTTTTGTCAGGGTCCAGCAATTGGCATTTATATAAAAACTATGCTTTAATGTCAACCTGTCATGAAAGAAAGAAGTAGGCTGATAGCCGACTTCCTTCTGAAAATACCAGCTGTCTGGCCATTACATCTGAATCATAAAGTCATAGTTAAATCAGAGTATTCTTGTTTAGGTCAAAGTCAGAGGGTCACCATCACAGCCAGGCAACTAGCATTTTCAGGAGAGGTAGGCAAAGTAGTCCCAATGACAGGTTTCCTTTAATAACCTCCCCAGCATTTCCACAGGCTAATTTACATAGCAAAT
This sequence comes from Lithobates clamitans, assembly GCA_037952925.1. Taxonomy (NCBI): domain Eukaryota; kingdom Metazoa; phylum Chordata; class Amphibia; order Anura; family Ranidae; genus Lithobates; species Lithobates clamitans. The sequence goes on from JBBGZY010002721.1 coordinate 87,485, forward strand.
TTAGTGTAAGAGAAAGCATTGAACAGTAACAATAGAATGTCTTCAGCCCCAGTGCATACAGTAAAATCTATATAACCCAAAGTTTGTGGACACCTGACTTTTGGAGGGGGGGTGTGGGGTATTGTGCCCATTTGTGAGGTCAGGAACTGAAGTTGGACCAGAAGACCTGGAAGGTGATCAGTAGGGATAGAGGTCAGGGCTCTGTATAGGACTCTCAAATTCCTCCACACCAATCTGATCAAACCGCCTGAGCTGGCCTTGTACACAGGGGACGATCATGGTGGAACAGAAAAGGGCCTTCACTAAACTGTTCCCACAAGGTTGGAAGAGCACAACTGTCTACAATGTCTTTGTATGATGGAGTATCAAATGTTGCTTGTAAATATGGGGGAGTCACAAAGAACTGCAAGCCGCTGTCTGCGGTCCCCATAAACAGGAGGACAGGCTTTGATACCCAATTTTTCATAAGCAACTATTTTTGCATTGAAGAAATGTATCCAAGAACAGACACAGGTCGTCTAATTCTATCTACACAATATGGTTTGCTGGAGTTCTCCTTTAAATTGCCTTCAAAGCTACTTCTCCTCTTAGACATCTTTCATGAATATCAGGGGGGGGGGGGTGTACTGTCAGGGGGTATAAAACTGAGCAACACGTATACCGGGGGGCCTCCGCCATGTAACAGTTCCATGCAAAGTGACCTGCATGTGAATAGAATGATTGTTGGGGATTTAGTGGTTGCACCTTTGTCAGGTCACAAAAATAACTTTATCATGTTTAGTCAGAAAATGAAGTCCTGTTAGGTGACTTCAATCCGGCGGCGCCTTTTGCCGGTATAGCGATGCAAAACATTAAAAGCGTAACTTTACCGATAACAACTTGATACAAAATAACATTCTCTAGCGAGGAACATCCACTCCACATTAATAATTCTACTCCAAAATTAGTATGTGCTGTGAATTGCCTCCAGAATTGCTCTGCTTCTTTCTTGCTGAAGGCGGCCATTTTGCCGAAGTCTGTTTAAAATCCAGTAATACTCTGTGTAGCCCGGCTATGCACATGCTCAGTTGCTCTCCATTTTTTAGGCTTTGCCGAGTTTGTAGAGGCTGATCTGCTGACAGCCTAAAACCTTTTACAGCCAATGAAGCCGCTTCTGTTTAATCTGCAACTGCTATGGTCCTGCACGTGATCAGTTATGACACCGGCCATTTGATGGTTTGACAGTTTGGTTGAGGACACAAGCAGATGTGAGTTAGCAATCCCAGCATTCCAGGACAGTAACTGTTTTTTTTTTTAAATCGTTAAATCGATGGGTTTTGTTCCGCTTTATGATTTACTGCTGCTCGGGGGCTCTGGGCTTCAGCAAAATGGCCGCCTCCGGCAAGAAGAAACTGGAGCGACGCTGGAGGCAATGTACAGCACACACTAAATTTTGGTTGCAGAATTATTAATGTGGAATGGATGTTCTTTTTTTAAAAAAAAAAAATTTCCAAAATGAAGGTGGTTGGGAGGACTACAGGTTCAGTTGCTCAGTTCTACACCCCCTGTAGTTTTTCAGTTTCACATTAGTGGGGAGAAGATTGACCAGTGTTTGCAGTTGGATATATTTACATAGATAAGGTGCAATATAAAGGTTTGGCCTGTCCTGAGGACACCTTATAACATGAAGCAGCGTATTGGCCCCTCAGATAGCAGGCGGTGATGGGGGGATGGGAAGGGTCTCCAGATAGACCAGTGCACTCTGCAGGGAGGTCAGACAATATCCTTCTTCTCCGATGAGATACCTGAGGAAGAGAAGCACAAAGTTACACTTCGAAACAAGATGTTATCAAGTAAAATACCAGCCGTATTTATAGCAGAATAGGAAAATAACTGATTGAGATATTTTAAAAAGAAGAATGGGCAGAAATGTCCTCTCTAGATGTGCAAAGCTGGTAGAGACACCCCCAAAAAGACTTGTAGAGAAAGGGGGTTCTACAAAGTATTTACTCCGGGGGGCGCCATACAAATGTCCCCTCCCCACACTTTTCACAGATTTATTTGTATCATTTATCATTTTCCTTCCACTTCACAATTATGTGACACTTTGTGTTGGTCTATCACAGAAAATCCCAATAAAATACATTTATGTTTTTGGGTGTAACATCACAAAATGTGGGAAATTTCAAGGGGTATGAATACTTTTCAAAGGCACTAGATCTGTGGGTGACTTCAGAGAATTCTACCCTCATTAGGAAAAGATTATATATATATATATACACACACACACACATATAAAGTTCCCAGCAAATAGATCAGAAATAGGGAGCCCAGACAGCAGATGTGGTGGGAAGAGGGTGGGAGGCGGAGAAGTAAAGTGGCCGAAGGAAATGGAGGGAGACGGCAGTCTGCACATTTAGCTCAGGGAGATCTCGCCAGACAATAAAGCTGTCACAACAGCAGACATGTCAGCCGGGCAGCTAAAAGTGAGCGACATTACAAGGCCAGAGCGCTTCCCGTTGATTAATTAATGGAGGGGGGCAGAATCCGTGACACTCACATAAACTGTCATATTAAAAAGTAGATGGCGGCGCGGGCAAGGCGCGTACTCACCCCTCGTATATGAACTCCTCCAGCGCCGCGCACTCCGACACCAATTGGGACATTCCGCTTCTCAGAATCACAAAGGCCAAGATGGGTAACAGGTCGTCCGCACCGCTGGAAGAGGGCAAAGAGAAAGCGTGGTGAGCAGATGGACATCAGAGACAATCAGCTTACAAAGAATCTTCATTAACTTTAAAGAGTAACTCCACTTTGTAGTGAGAAAAAAAAAAAAAAAGCCCTCCCCCTCCTCTGGGTGATCTCTGTACATTGCGGGGAGTTTAAACTTTGCTGCAGATAATATAAAAGAACAAACAGAAAGAGAAGGAACACAGAAAAGTCAGGAATTATGGGAGGAGAACCATTGTTGATGGGGATGTATAAGAAAGCAATGGGCTCAACTCAACCCAACCGGCTCCCAATAGAACTAAAATATCATTTTGAAGTGGAAATTTCCCTTCAGACCAGACGGGGAGAATCCACCCAGAGGGGACACGGCCATCAGGGACATCATGGAAAGAAAAATGCCAACTGCTCTTACTGTTTAACACTTTTACCGCCACCGTCGTACGTCTTACAGCAGTGACAGCAGTGGGGAGGGGGGGTATCCTTGAAGATGGTGCTGGGGGGGGGTTTGCACACTCCTGGAAGATGGTGAAGGGGGGGGTGCACACTCCTGGAAGAAGGTGCTGGGGGGGGTGCACACTCCTGGAAGAAGGTGCTGGGGGGGGTGCACACTCCTGGAAGATGGTGAAGGGGGGGGCTGACTGCCGGCTTTCTAAGGAAAAGCAATCTAATGAAAATGTCGCCAATGAAAAGTATAGGGTACCGAAGTTTGATGTCATTTTGCAGACGCGCGCAAATTTAACCGCTTCGCTTTACCCCCCCCACTTCATGACGAGGTCCGCCCTGAACTATTTTAACTGGTAATTGCGCGGCTGTGCGACTCTGTACCCAAATGAAATTTATATAATTTTGTTCACACAAATAGAGCTTTCTTTTAGTGGTATTTGGTCACCACTGGGTTTTTTTTTTCATAGCACAAAAAATAAAGACCAAAAATTTTGAAAAAATTAAATATATTTTTTACTTTCTCCTATAAAACAAAAAAAAAAAAAAAACAAAAAAAAAAAGAAGGAATTTCTTCATAGATTTAGGCCAAAATGTATTCTGCTACATGTCTCTTATAAAAGAAATTCCAATAAGTGTATATTGATTGGTTTGTGTGAAAGTTATAGTGTCTACAAACTATGGGATATATACTGGAATTTTTTATTTTGTGATACTACTTAGGGCCGGGGAAAAAAAATCGATTTGAATCTTGAATCGAGCTGAGAGGTCAAATCGATTCAAAATTTAAGCAATTCGATTTTTTTTTTTCACTGCGCCGGTCCTGAGGAGCTGCTGGCAGGAGTTTTCAGGCGAGGCCGGACGCCATGGACTAAGCTGAAGCCGCGGCCTCGCCTAAAAACTCCTGCCCGCAGCTCCTCAGGACCAGTGCGGTGTCCAAAAACTCGATTCGAATTGTGTTTTTTTTTAGAAAATCTGCCCAGCCCTAATACTACTAATGGCGGTGATCAGCGACTTATAATGGGACTGCAATAGTGCAGCAGGCAATCTGACACTAACTGACGCTGCGGGGAGGGCGAACTAACTGCCATTGACATCACCAGTGACATTAATACAGTGATCAGCACTAATACTATAACACTGTCCCTGCTTTGCAGGGATGAGAAACAGAGAGATCATTCGCTCTGTACAGAGCACGGTGTTGAATTGTCTACACCGAGCTCTGGGCTGTGATTGGTCACAGCTGATCAGCAGGTTGTGGCCGTGAATTATTGGCCAGGACTTTCTGACAGATTCCCACAGTGAGTGTCGGGTGGGGGGCGCACGTGTGCCCTAAACCTGGAGGTAGGCAGTGACGTCTGGGTACATCGCTTTGCCTACACCAGCCGCCCGTCCGCAGTACATTGTGGGCCGTCGGGAAGTGGTTAAATCTCGACACGTTCGGTATCTGCTTACTCAGAGCGACCTCCTCTTTTACTTTTCCAAATAAATGGGTAATATATGTTGCATTTGTGCCCTAAATGGCCTAGTCATGAAGGGGGTAAAATCTTCCAGTTGGCAAGTGGTGAAGGCAGATCCAAGCTTTATCTGCGTTGCATTGTGGGATGGAAGCTTTTTTTTTTCCTGGTTCAGCTGCAACAGTTTATGGGGAGCGGCCGCAGTCACCAGTAAACATTCTCACACATCACGCCGGAGTCACAAAGACCCCATAAAAGGAAAACTCTTTGAGGGGGAGTTGTGGTCCCTCCAGACTACGAATGTTAGTGTTATCAGACAGTTGTAGTGAGGGGGCTGCAGCTCAGGGGGATTTTCCGTCCGATGCCGGGAGGTGAATTTAGGAAGAATTCCTTTGTGTGAGTTTTTGGGGTCGTGACATTTCTGGCTCTCTGAGTTGCTGGGGGGGTGGTGGGGGGACCCACCGAGGAAATATCAGGAGTTTACACATCAAGGTGTCCCCTCTGCCTGGGGTCAGCATCCCAAAGCTGCCCCCTGCTGTCCGGGGTCACAAAGGGGCCGCTCTGGATGCTGATGTGTCTGGATGTGTGGCTCATTATGTGCTGACAGTTGCACCCAGAGCGTGCCCTCAGCTACGGCCGCTGCCGCCTGTGCATAGCCCCCACCCCACACCAAGACAGACTTGTCTTCATTCGTCTGTATTACCCCCCCAGCCCTGATCACCTCCCCGGCTACTTTACCCAGCACCTCTCTGCTACCTAGACCAACTGTTCTTTGTATGGGGCCACCGTGCCGCCTCTAGGTGAGGCTCTTCCGTATACACTCAACTCCTTTCCACTTCAGCTCTGGAGGTTTTACCCCCCTTCATGACCAGGCCATTTTTTGCTATATGGCACTGTGTTACTTTAAAGCAGGGGTCTCCAAACTACGGCCCTCCAGTTGTTCAGGAACTACAATTTCCATCATGCCTAGCCATGTCTGTGAATGTTGAAGTTTTACAATGCCTCATGGGACGTGTAGTTCTGCAACAGCTGTAGGGCCGTAGGTTTGGAGATCCCTTCTTTAAAGGATAAAAAATCAAACATATCATACTTACCTCCTCTGTGCGGTTGGTTTTGCACAGAGTGGCCCCGATCCTCCTCCTCTGGGGTCCCTTCAGCGGTGTTCCTGGCTCCTCCTTTTCTCGAGTGTCCCCCATTAGAGGAGCTGCTTTCCTTGGGGCACTCATGCTGGTGCTCTCCCGTTTTCTGCTGCTGCGTCTATTGACACAGACAGCAGGACTCAGCCCCGCCCCCCCGCGTCATTGGATGTGATAGACAGCAGCAGGAGCCAATGGCTGCGCAGCTATCAATCTATCCAATCAGGACCCGAGACACCGGCTGGGGCTGGGCTGCTCGTCCCCATTGCTGGAAAGATCGGGTTCAGGTAAGTAAAAGAGGGGTTCTGGGGGGCAGCCGCATCACGGGAGGTTTTCATCTTAATGCATAGAATGTATTAATGTGAAAAGCCCTGAGAGTTTACAATCCTTTAGCTGACAATTGCGCGGTCGTGCGACTTGATGTCCTTTTTCCCCCACAAATAGAGTTTTCTTTTGGTGGTATTTGATCACCTCTGCGGTTTTTATTTTTTGCACTATAACCAGAAAAAAGGCCGACAATTTTTGGAAAAATACAAAAAAACAACAATATCTTTTACTTTCTGCTATAAACATCCAATAAAAAAAATTTAAAAATAATAATAATAAAATAATAAAAAAATCAAAACGTCTTCATTATTTTATTCCAATACGTATTCTGCTACATATTTTTGATTAAAAAAAATCCCAATAAACGTATATTGATTGGTTTGTGCAAAAGTTTTAGCGTCTACAAACTATGGGATATTTTTATGGAATTTTTATTTATTTTTTTACTAGAGATCAGCGACTTATAGCGGGACTTCAATATTGCGGCCGACAAATCGGACACAAAGTGACACTTTTTTGGGGACCAGCACCGGGACAAATGCAGAGTGTGATTGTACCCGTCAGGGATACAGACAGCAATAAAACCCAACAGAGGTCTTCTGTAAATGTAATCTCCAAGTTCATTGTGTGTTTTTGAGCTGTTAGAGGATCAGATTTTATGTTCTTTATCCCAAACCCCACCCACATGGCAAAGAAGCTCCATATCCCCAATACAGGAACATTCTATGAGTGCTGTGCATAGCTGCCTCCAATCCTGGGTGCGTTAGGGTCCTCTCCCCTCCACCCTCCTCACTCCTGTGCCTGGCACTATTACTGCCCCCATCTTCTGTCTCTCTACGCTAATT
>JBBGZY010002722.1:0-79560 GCA_037952925.1 Lithobates clamitans
CTATCACCCCCCCCTCCTGTATTATGGATGATCCCACTGTTCTCTATCACCCCCCCCCCCTCCTGTATTATGGATGATCCCACTGTTCTCTATCACCCCCCCCCTCCTGTATTATGGATGATCCCACTGTTCTCTATCACCCCCCCCCCTGTATTATGGATGATCCCACTGTTCTCTATCACCCCCCCCCCTCCTGTATTATGGATGATCCCACTGTTCTCTATTACCCCCCCCTCCTGTATTATGGATGATCCCACTGTTCTCTATCACCCCCCCCTCCTGTATTATGGATGATCCCACTGTTCTCTATCACCCCCCTCCTGTATTATGGATGATCCCACTGTTCTCTATCACCCCCCCTCTCCTGTATTATGGATGATCCCACTGTTCTCTATCACCCCCCCCCTCCTGTATTATGGATGATCCCACTGTTCTCTATCACCCCCCCCCCTCCTGTATTATGGATGATCCCACTGTTCTCTATCACCCCCCCCCCCCCCTCCTGTATTATGGATGATCCCACTGTTCTCTATCACCCCGCCCCCTCCTGTATTATGGATGATCCCACTGTTCTCTATCACCCCCCCTCCTGTATTATGGATGATCCCACTGTTCTCTATCACCCCCCCCCCTCCTGTATTATGGATGATCCCACTGTTCTCTATCACCCCCCCCCCTCCTGTATTATGGATGATCCCACTGTTCTCTATCACCCCCCCTCCTGTATTATGGATGATCCCACTGTTCTCTATCACCCCCCCCCCCCTGTATTATGGATGATCCCACTGTTCTCTATCACCCCCCTTCCTGTATTATGGATGATCCCACTTTTCTCTATCACCCCCCATCCTGTATTATGGATGATCCCACTGTTCTCTATCACCCCCCCCCCTCCTGTATTATGGATGATCCCACTGTTCTCTATCACCCCCCTCCTCCTGTATTATGGATGATCCCACTGTTCTCTATCACCTCCCCCTCCTGTATTATGGATGATCCCACTGTTCTCTATCACCCCCCCCCCCTGTATTATGGATGATCCCACTGTTCTCTATCACCCCCCCCCCTCCTGTATTATGGATGATCCCACTGTTCTCTATCACCCCCCCCCCTGTATTATGGATGATCCCACTGTTCTCTATCACCCCCCTCCCCTCCTGTATTATGGATGATTCCACTGTTCTCTATCACCCCCCCCCCTGTATTATGGATGATCCCACTGTTCTCTATCACCCCCCCCCCTCCTGTATTATGGATGATCCCACTGTTCTCTATCACCCCCCCCCCTCCTGTATTATGGATGATCCCACTGTTCTCTATCACCCCCCCCCCCTCCTGTATTATGGATGATCCCACTGTTCTCTATCACCCCCCCCCCTCCTGTATTATGGATGATCCCACTGTTCTCTATCACCACCCCCCTCCTGTATTATGGATGATCCCACTGTTCTCTATCACCCCCCCCTCCTGTATTATGGATGATCCCACTGTTCTCTATCACCCCCCCCCCTGTATTATGGATGATCCCACTGTTCTCTATCACCCCCCCCCCTCCTGTATTATGGATGATCCCACTGTTCTCTATCACCCCCCCCCCCCCTCCTGTATTATGGATGATCCCACTGTTCTCTATCACCCCCCCCTCCTGTATTATGGATGATCCCACTGTTCTCTATCACCCCCCCCCCCTCTCCTGTATTATGGATGATCCCACTGTTCTCTATCACCCCCCCCCTCCTGTATTATGGATGATCCCACTGTTCTCTATCACCCCCCCCTCCTGTATTATGGATGATCCCACTGTTCTCTATCACCCCCCTCCTGTATTATGGATGATCCCACTGTTCTCTATACCCCCCCCCCCTGTATTATGGATGATCCCACTGTTCTCTATCACCCCCCCCCCCCTCCTGTATTATGGATGATCCCACTGTTCTCTATCACCCCCCCCTCCTGTATTATGGATGATCCCACTGTTCTCTATCACCCCCCCCTGTATTATGGATGATCCCACTGTTCTCTATCACCCCCCGCTCCTCCTGTATTATGGATGATCCCACTGTTCTCTATCACCCCCCCTCCTGTATTATGGATGATCCCACTGTTCTCTATCACCCCCCCTCCTGTATTATGGATGATCCCACTGTTCTCTATCACCCCCCCTCCTGTATTATGGATGATCCCACTGTTCTCTATCCCCCCTCCCCCCTCCTGTATTATGGATGATCCCACTGTTCTCTATCACCCCCCCCCCCTCCTGTATTATGGATGATCCCACTGTTCTCTATCACCCCCCCCACCCCTCCTGTATTATGGATGATCCCACTGTTCTCTATCACCCCCCCCCCCTCCTGTATTATGGATGATCCCACTGTTCTCTATCACCCCCCCCCCCCCCTCCTGTATTATGGATGATCCCACTGTTCTCTATCACCCCCCCCCCCTCCTGTATTATGGATGATCCCACTGTTCTCTATCACCCCCCCCCCTCCTGTATTATGGATGATCCCACTGTTCTCTATCACCCCCCCCCCTCCTGTATTATGGATGATCCCACTGTTCTCTATCACCCCCCTCCTGTATTATGGATGATCCCACTGTTCTCTATCACCCCCCCCCTCCTGTATTATGGATGATCCCACTGTTCTCTATCACCCCCCCCTCCTGTATTATGGATGATCCCACTGTTCTCTATCACCCCCCCCCCTCCTGTATTATGGATGATCCCACTGTTCTCTATCACCCCCCCCCCCTGTATTATGGATGATCCCACTGTTCTCTATCACCCCCCCCCCTCCTCCTGTATTATGGATGATCCCACTGTTCTCTAACCCCCCCCTCCTGTATTATGGATGATCCCACTGTTCTCTATCACCCCCCCGCCCCTCCTGTATTATGGATGATCCCACTGTTCTCTATCACCCCCCCCCTCCTGTATTATGGATGATCCCACTGTTCTCTATCACCCCCCCCCTGTATTATGGATGATCCCACTGTTCTCTATCACCCCCCCCCCTGTATTATGGATGATCCCACTGTTCTCTATCACCCCCCCTCCTGTATTATGGATGATCCCACTGTTCTCTATCACCCCCCCCCCTCCTGTATTATGGATGATCCCACTGTTCTCTATCACCCCCCCCCCCCTGTATTATGGATGATCCCACTGTTCTCTATCACCCCCCCCCCCTCCTGTATTATGGATGATCCCACTGTTCTCTATCACCCCCCCCCCTCCTGTATTATGGATGATCCCACTGTTCTCTATCACCCCCCCTCTCCTGTATTATGGATGGATGATCCCACTGTTCTCTATCACCCCCCCCCCTCCTGTATTATGGATGATCCCACTGTTCTCTATCACCCCCCCCCCTCCTGTATTATGGATGATCCCAGTGTTCTCTATCACCCCCCCCCCCTCCTGTATTATGGATGATCCCACTGTTCTCTATCACCCCCCCCCCTCCTGTATTATGGATGATCCCACTGTTCTCTATCACCCCCCCCCCTCCTGTATTATGGATGATCCCACTGTTCTCTATCACCCCCCTCCTGTATTATGGATGATCCCACTGTTCTCTATCACCCCCCCCCCCTGTATTATGGATGATCCCACTGTTCTCTATCACCCCCCCTCTCCTGTATTATGGATGATCCCACTGTTCTCTGTCACCACCCCCTCCTGTATTATGGATGATCCCACTGTTCTCTATCACCCCCCCCTCCTGTATTATGGATGATCCCACTGTTCTCTATCACCCCCCCTCCTGTATTATGGATGATCCCACTGTTCTCTATCACCCCCCCCTCCTGTATTATGGATGATCCCACTGTTCTCTATCACCCCCCCCCCCTCCTGTATTATGGATGATCCCACTGTTCTCTATCACCCCCCCTCCTGTATTATGGATGATCCCACTGTTCTCTATCACCCCCCCCCTCCTGTATTATGGATGATCCCACTGTTCTCTATCACCCCCCCCCTCCTGTATTATGGATGATCCCACTGTTCTCTATCACCCCCCCCTCCTGTATTATGGATGATCCCACTGTTCTCTATCACCCCCCCCCCCCTCCTGTATTATGGATGATCCCACTGTTCTCTATCACCCCCCCCTCCTGTATTATGGATGATCCCACTGTTCTCTATCACCCCCCCCCTCCTGTATTATGGATGATCCCACTGTTCTCTATCACCCCCCCTCTCCTGTATTATGGATGATCCCACTGTTCTCTATCACCCCCCCGCCCCTCCTGTATTATGGATGATCCCACTGTTCTCTATCACCCCCCCCCCTCCTGTATTATGGATGATCCCACTGTTCTCTATCACCTCCCCCCCCTCCTGTATTATGGATGATCCCACTGTTCTCTATCACCCCCCCCCCTCCTGTATTATGGATGATCCCACTGTTCTCTATCACCCCCCCCCCCCTCCTGTATTATGGATGATCCCACTGTTCTCTATCACCCCCCCCCCTCCTGTATTATGGATGATCCCACTGTTCTCTATCACCCCCCCCTCCTGTATTATGGATGATCCCACTGTTCTCTATCACCCCCCCCCCTCCTGTATTATGGATGATCCCACTGTTCTCTATACCCCCCCCTCCTGTATTATGGATGATCCCACTGTTCTCTATCACCCCCCCTCCTGTATTATGGATGATCCCACTGTTCTCTATCACCCCCCCCCCTCCTGTATTATGGATGATCCCACTGTTCTCTATCACCCCCCCCCCTCCTGTATTATGGATGATCCCACTGTTCTCTATCACCCCCCTCCCCTCCTGTATTATGGATGATCCCACTGTTCTCTATCACCCCCCCCCCTCCTGTATTATGGATGATCCCACTGTTCTCTATCACCCCCCCCCCCTCTCCTGTATTATGGATGATCCCACTGTTCTCTATCACCCCCCCCCTCCTGTATTATGGATGATCCCACTGTTCTCTATCACCCCCCCCCTGTATTATGGATGATCCCACTGTTCTCTATCACCCCCCCCCTCCTGTATTATGGATGATCCCACTGTTCTCTATCACCCCCCCCCTCCTGTATTATGGATGATCCCACTGTTCTCTATCACCCCCCCCCCTCCTGTATTATGGATGATCCCACTGTTCTCTATCACCCCCCCCCCCTCCTGTATTATGGATGATCCCACTGTTCTCTATCCCCCCCCCCCTCCTGTATTATGGATCATCCCACTGTTCTCTATCACCCCCCCCCCCCCTGTATTATGGATGATCCCACTGTTCTCTATCACCCCCCCCCCCTCCTGTATTATGGATGATCCCACTGTTCTCTATCACTCCCCCCCCCCCCTCCTGTATTATGGATGATCCCACTGTTCTCTATCACCCCCCTCCTGTATTATGGATGATCCCACTGTTCTCTATCACCCCCCCCCCTCCTGTATTATGGATGATCCCACTGTTCTCTATCACCCCCCCTCCTGTATTATGGATGATCCCACTGTTCTCTATCACCCCCCCCCTCCTGTATTATGGATGATCCCACTGTTCTCTATCACCCCCCCCCCTCCTGTATTATGGATGATCCCACTGTTCTCTATCACCCCCCCTCCTGTATTATGGATGATCCCACTGTTCTCTATCACCCCCCCCCCTCCTGTATTATGGATGATCCCACTGTTCTCTATCACCCCCCCCCCTCCTGTATTATGGATGATCCCACTGTTCTCTATCACCCCCCCCTCCTGTATTATGGATGATCCCACTGTTCTCTATCACACCCCCCCCTCCTGTATTATGGATGATCCCACTGTTCTCTATCACCCCCCCTCCTGTATTATGGATGATCCCACTGTTCTCTATCACCCCCCCCCCTCCTGTATTATGGATGATCCCACTGTTCTCTATCACCCCCCCTCCTGTATTATGGATGATCCCACTGTTCTCTATCACCCCCCCCGTATTATGGATGATCCCACTGTTCTCTATCACCCCCCCCCTCCTGTATTATGGATGATCCCACTGTTCTCTATCACCCCCCATCCTGTATTATGGATGATCCCACTGTTCTCTATCACCCCCCCCCTCCTGTATTATGGATGATCCCACTGTTCTCTATCACCCCCCCCCCCTCCTGTATTATGGATGATCCCACTGTTCTCTATCACCCCCCCTCCTGTATTATGGATGATCCCACTGTTCTCTATCACCCCCCCCCTCCTGTATTATGGATGATCCCACTGTTCTCTATCACCCCCCCTCCTGTATTATGGATGATCCCACTGTTCTCTATCACCCCCCCCCCTCCTGTATTATGGATGATCCCACTGTTCTCTATTACCCCCCCCCCTCTGTATTATGGATGATCCCACTGTTCTCTATCACCCCCCATCCTGTATTATGGATGATCCCACTGTTCTCTTTCACCCCCCCCCCTCCTGTATTATGGATGATCCCACTGTTCTCTATCACCCCCCCCCCCTCCTGTATTATGGATGATCCCACTGTTCTCTATCACCCCCCCCTCCTGTATTATGGATGATCCCACTGTTCTCTATCACCCCCCCCCCCCTCCTGTATTATGGATGATCCCACTGTTCTCTATCACCCCCCCCTCCTGTATTATGGATGATCCCACTGTTCTCTATCACCCCCCCCTCCTGTATTATGGATGATCCCACTGTTCTCTGTCTCCCCCCCTCCTGTATAATGGATGATCCCACTGTTCTCTATCACCCCCCCCCCTCCTGTATTATGGATGATCCCACTGTTCTCTATCACCCCCCCCCCTCCTGTATTATGGATGATCCCACTGTTCTCTATCACCCCCCCCCCTCCTGTATTATGGATGATCCCACTGTTCTCTATCACCCCCCCCCCCTCCTGTATTATGGATGATCCCACTGTTCTCTATCACCCCCCTCCCCTCCTGTATTATGGATGATCCCACTGTTCTCTATCACCCCCCCTCCTGTATTATGGATGATCCCACTGTTCTCTATCACCCCCCCCCCCTCCTGTATTATGGATGATCCCACTGTTCTCTATCACCCCCCCTCCTGTATTATGGATGATCCCACTGTTCTCTGTCTCCCCCCCCTCCTGTATAATGGATGATCCCACTGTTCTCTATCACCCCCCCCCCCCCTCCTGTATTATGGATGATCCCACTGTTCTCTATCACCCCCCCCTCCTGTATTATGGATGATCCCACTGTTCTCTATCACCCCCCCCCCCTCCTGTATTATGGATGATCCCACTGTTCTCTATACCCCCCCCCCTCCTGTATTATGGATGATCCCACTGTTCTCTATCACCCCCCTCCTGTATTATGGATGATCCCACTGTTCTCTATCACCCCCCCTCCTGTATTATGGATGATCCCACTGTTCTCTATCACCCCCCCCTCCTGTATTATGGATGATCCCACTGTTCTCTATCACCCCCCCTCCTGTATTATGGATGATCCCACTGTTCTCTATCACCCCCCCCTCCTGTATTATGGATGATCCCACTGTTCTCTATCACCCCCCCCCCCCTGTATTATGGATGATCCCACTGTTCTCTATCACCCCCCCTCCTGTATTATGGATGATCCCACTGTTCTCTATCACCCCCCCCTCCTGTATTATGGATGATCCCACTGTTCTCTATCACCCCCCCCCCTCCTGTATTATGGATGATCCCACTGTTCTCTATCACCCCCCCCTCCTGTATTATGGATGATCCCACTGTTCTCTATCACCCCCCCCCCTCCTGTATTATGGATGATCCCACTGTTCTCTATACCCCCCCCCCTCCTGTATTATGGATGATCCCACTGTTCTCTATCACCCCCCCTCCTGTATTATGGATGATCCCACTGTTCTCTATACCCCCCCCCCTCCTGTATTATGGATGATCCCACTGTTCTCTATCACCCCCCCTCCTGTATTATGGATGATCCCACTGTTCTCTATCACCCCCCCCTCCTGTATTATGGATGATCCCACTGTTCTCTATCACCCCCCCCCCTCCTGTATTATGGATGATCCCACTGTTCTCTATCACCTCCCCCCCTCCTGTATTATGGATGATCCCACTGTTCTCTATCACCCCCCCCCCCTCCTGTATTATGGATGATCCCACTGTTCTCTATCACCCCCCTCCTGTATTATGGATGATCCCACTGTTCTCTATCACCCCCCCCCCCTCCTGTATTATGGATGATCCCACTGTTCTCTATCACCCCCCCCTCCCTCCTGTATTATGGATGATCCCACTGTTCTCTATCACCCCCCCCCCTCCTGTATTATGGATGATCCCACTGTTCTCTATCACCCCCCCCTCCTGTATTATGGATGATCCCACTGTTCTCTATCACCCCCCCCCTCCTGTATTATGGATGATTCCACTGTTCTCTATCACCCCCCCCTCCTGTATTATGGATGATCCCACTGTTCTCTATCACCCCCCCCCCCTCCTGTATTATGGATGATCCCACTGTTCTCTATCACCCCCCCCTCCTGTATTATGGATGATCCCACTGTTCTCTATCACCCCCCCCTCCTGTATTATGGATGATCCCACTGTTCTCTATCACCCCCCCCCCCCTCCTGTATTATGGATGATCCCACTGTTCTCTATCACCTCCCCCCTCCTGTATTATGGATGATCCCACTGTTCTCTATCACCCCCCCCCCTCCTGTATTATGGATGAGCCCACTGTTCTCTATCACCCCCCCCCCCTCCTGTATTATGGATGATCCCACTGTTCTCTATCACCCCCCCCCTCCTGTATTATGGATGATCCCACTGTTCTCTATACCCCCCCCCTCCTGTATTATGGATGATCCCACTGTTCTCTATCACCCCCCCCTCCTGTATTATGGATGATCCCACTGTTCTCTATCACCCCCCCACCTGTATTATGGATGATCCCACTGTTCTCTATCACCCCCCCTCCTGTATTATGGATGATCCCACTGTTCTCTATCACCCCCCCCCTGTATTATGGATGATCCCACTGTTCTCTATCACCCCCCTCCTGTATTATGGATGATCCCACTGTTCTCTATCACCCCCCCCTCCTTTATTATGGATGATCCCACTGTTCTCTATCACCCCCCCCCCCCCTCCTGTATTATGGATGATCCCACTGTTCTCTATCACCCCCCCCCTCCTGTATTATGGATGATCCCACTGTTCTCTATCACCCCCCCCCTGTATTATGGATGATCCCACTGTTCTCTATCACCCCCCCCCCTCCTGTATTATGGATGATCCCACTGTTCTCTATCACCCCCCCTCCTGTATTATGGATGATCCCACTGTTCTCTATCACCCCCCCCCCCTGTATTATGGATGATCCCAATGTTCTCTATCACCCCCCCCCCTGTATTATGGATGATCCCACTGTTCTCTATCACCCCCCCCTGTATTATGGATGATCCCACTGTTCTCTATCACCCCCCCCCCCCTCCTGTATTATGGATGATCCCACTGTTCTCTATCACCCCCCCTCCTGTATTATGGATGATCCCACTGTTCTCTATCACCCCCCCCCTGTATTATGGATGATCCCAATGTTCTCTATCACCCCCCTCCTGTATTATGGATGATCCCAATGTTCTCTATCACCCCCCCCCCCTGTATTATGGATGATCCCACTGTTCTCTGTCTCCCCCCCTCCTGTATAATGGATGATCCCACTGTTCTCTATCACCCCCCCCTGTATTATGGATGATCCCACTGTTCTCTATCACCCCCCCCCTCCTGTATTATGGATGATCCCACTGTTCTCTATCACCCCCCCCCTCCTGTATTATGGATGATCCCACTGTTCTCTATCACCCCCCCCCCTCCTGTATTATGGATGATCCCACTGTTCTCTATACCCCCCCTCCTGTATTATGGATGATCCCACTGTTCTCTATCACCCCCCCCCTCCTGTATTATGGATGATCCCACTGTTCTCTATCACCCCCCCCTGTATTATGGATGATCCCACTGTTCTCTGTCTCCCCCCCTCCTGTATAATGGATGATCCCACTGTTCTCTATCACCCCCCCCCTCCTGTATTATGGATGATCCCACTGTTCTCTATCACCCCCCCTCCTGTATTATGGATGATCCCACTGTTCTCTATCACCCCCCCCCCTCCTGTATTATGGATGATCCCACTGTTCTCTATCACCCCCCTCCTGTATTATGGATGATCCCACTGTTCTCTATCACCCCCCCCCCCCTCCTGTATTATGGATGATCCCACTGTTCTCTATCACCCCCCTCCTGTATTATGGATGATCCCACTGTTCTCTATCACCCCCCCCCCCCCCTCCTGTATTATGGATGATCCCACTGTTCTCTATCACCCCCCCCCCCTCCTGTATTATGGATGATCCCACTGTTCTCTATCACCCCCCCAGGACAGGTTTCCTCCCCGTTCTGCCCCTTTGTCCAGTTTGTTTTCCCAGCTCCTCTTTTCTGCCCCCCTCCTCCGCACTCATCTCCTGACTGGTGGGGTGAATTATCGGCTCCTCGGTGATGTTCTGAGTTTCCTGTCATCGGGGAGCCGCTTTGACTCCGGTACTATATGTGGGGGGTGGGGGAGTCCCTGGTGTCCCCGGCCTGCAGGTGACAGGATCCCCGTAGAGCTTTGTATCTCGTTAATTAGTCGTCTCATTAAGTACTAGAAGAGAAGAGAGAGGGGCCCGGGGACACAACGACGAGAAACTAGGACACCGCGTTCCTCCAACTCCACAAACTTCTCCAACATTACATTTCGAGGAGAGCACAGCGCCCCCAGGAGGGAGAACTCTGCAAATGTTTATCCTCCATCCAGATTCCAGGAATGGCCTCGTTTGTAGTTAACGGAGTTACTGGCCTTCATTTAGTGTCCTCCACCCCTCTCTACCAATCCCTCCACTGGTCTCCATTCAGTGTCCTCCACCCCTCTCTACCAATCCCTCCACTGGCCTCCATTTAGTGTCCTCCACCCCTCTCTGCCAATCCCTCCACTGACCTCCATTCAGTGTCCTCCACCCCTCTCTACCAATCCCTCCACTGGCCTCCATTTAGTGTCCTCCACCCCTCTCTGCCAATCCCTCCACTGACCTCCATTCAGTGTCCTCCACCCCTCTCTACCAATCCCTCCACTGGTCTCCATTCAGTGTCCTCCACCCCTCTCTACCAATCCCTCCACTGATCTCCATTCAGTGTCCTCCACCCCTCTCTACCAATCCCTCCACTGGCCTCCATTCAGTGTCCTCCACCCCTCTCTACCAATCCCTCCACTGGCCTCCATTCAGTGTCCTCCACCCCTCTCTACCAATCCCTCCACCGGCCTCCATTTAGTGTCCTCCACCCCTCTCTACCAATCCCTCCACTGGTCTCCATTCAGTGTCCTCCACCCCTCTCTACCAATCCCTCCACTGATCTCCATTCAGTGTCCTCCACCCCTCTCTACCAATCCCTCCACTGGCCTCCATTCAGTGTCCTCCACCCCTCTCTACCAATCCCTCCACTGGCCTCCATTCAGTGTCCTCCACCCCTCTCCACCAATCCCACCACTGATCTCCATTCAGTGTTCTCCACCCATCTCTACCAATCCCTCCACTGGTCTCCATTCAGTGTCCTCCACCCCTCTCTACCAATCCCTCCACTGGCCTCCATTTAGTGTCCTCCACCCCTCTCTACCAATCCCTCCACTGGTCTCCATTCAGTGTCCTCCACCCCTCTCTACCAATCCCTCCACTGATCTCCATTCAGTGTCCTCCACCCCTCTCTACCAATCCCTCCACTGGCCTCCATTCAGTGTCCTCCACCCCTCTCTACCAATCCCTCCACTGACCTCCATTCAGTGTCCTCCACCCCTCTCTACCAATCCCTCCACTGGCCTCCATTCAGTGTCCTCCACCCCTCTCTACCAATCCCTCCACTGACCTCCATTCAGTGTCCTCCACCCCTCTCTGCCAATCCCTCCACTGGTCTCCATTCAGTGTCCTCCACCCATCTCTGCTCCTCCCTCCACTGACCTCCATTCAGTGTCCTCCAGCCCTCTCTGCCAATCCCTCCACTGACCTCCATTCAGTGTCCTCCACCCCTCTCTGCCAATCCCTCCACTGACCTCCATTCAGTGTCCTCCACCCCTCTCTGCCAATCCCTCCACTGGCCTCCATTTAGTGTCCTCCACCCCTCTCTGCCAACCCCTCCACTGGTCTCTATTTAGTGTCCTCCACCCCTCTCTGCCAATCCCTCCACTGGCCTCCATTCAGTGTCCTCCACCCCTCTCTACCAATCCCTCCACTGGTCTCCATTCAGTGTCCTCCCCCCCTCTCTACCAATATCCCTCCACTGATCTCCATTCAGTGTCCTCCACCCCTCTCTGCCAATCCCTCCACTGGCCTCCATTCAGTGTCCTCCCCCCCTCTCTACCAATATCCCTCCACTGATCTCCATTCAGTGTCCTCCACCCCTCTCTACCAATCCCTCCACTGGCCTCCATTCAGTGTCCTCCACCCCTCTCTACCAATCCCTCCACTGGTCTCCATTCAGTGTCCTCCACCCCTCTCTACCAATCCCTCCACTGACCTCCATTCAGTGTCCTCCACCCCTCTCTACCAATCCCTCCACTGATCTCCATTCAGTGTCTTCCACCCCTCTCTACCAATCCCTCCACTGACCTCCATTCAGTGTCCTCCACCCCTCTCTACCAATCCCTCCACTGACCTCCATTCAGTGTCCTCCACCCCTCTCTGCCAATCCCTCCACTGGTCTCCATTCAGTGTCTTCCACCCCTCTCTACCAATCCCTCCACTGGTCTCCATTTAGTGTCAGCATTCTCCCTCTGCTGGCCGTGTGTGGAGATCGCTCCCTCTGCTGGCCGTGTGTGGAGATCGCTCCCTCTGCTGGCCGTGTGTGGAGATCGCTCCCTCTGCTGGCCGTGTGTGGAGATCGCTCCCTCTGCTGGCCGTGTGTGGAGATCTCTCCCTCTGCTGGCCGTGTGCGGAGATCGCTCCCTCTGCTGGCCGTGTGCGGAGATCGCTCCCTCTGCTGGCCGTGTGTGGAGATCGCTCCCTCTGCTGGCTGTGTGTGGAGATCGCTCCCTCTGCTGGCCGTGTGTGGAGATCGCTCCCTCTGCTGGCCGTGTGCGGAGATCGCTCCCTCTGCTGGCCGTGTGCGGAGATCGCTCCCTCTGCTGGCCGTGTGTGGAGATCGCTCCCTCTGCTGGCTGTGTGTGGAGATCGCTCCCTCTGCTGGCCGTGTGTGGAGATCGCTCCCTCTGCTGGCCGTGTGCGGAGATCGCTCCCTCTGCTGGCTGTGTACCTGGAGGTGGTATATTGTGTGGTTGGCTTTGCTCGGAGGAGATATTTGCCCCCCCCCCCGGAGGTGGTATATTGTGTGGTTGGCTTTGCTCGGAGAAGATATTTGCCCCCCCCCCCCCGGAGGTGGTATACTGTGTGGTTGGCTTTGCTCGGAGGAGATATTTGCCCCCCCCCCCCGGAGGTGGTATACTGTGAGGTTGGCTTTGCTCAGAGGAGATATTTGCCCCCCCCCCCCCCGGAGGTGGTATATTGTGTGATTGGCTTTGCTCGGAGGAGATATTTGCCCCCCCCTCCCCCGGAGGTGGTATATTGTGTGATTGGCTTTGCTCGGAGGAGATATTTGCCCCCCCCCCCCCCGGAGGTGGTATATTGTGTGATTGGCTTTGCTCGGAGGAGATATTTGCCCCCCCCCCCCGGAGGTGGTATACTGTGTGGTTGGCTTTGCTCGGAGGAGATATTTGCCCCCCCGGAGGTGGTATATTGTGTGGTTGGCTTTGCTCGGAGGAGATATTTGCCCCCCCCCCGGAGGTGGTATATTGTGTGATTGGCTTTGCTCGGAGGAGATATTTGCCCCCCCGGAGGTGGTATACTGTGTGGTTGGCTTTGCTCGGAGGAGATATTTGCCCCCCCCGGAGGTGGTATACTGTGAGGTTGGCTTTGCTCAGAGGAGATATTTGCCCCCCCCCCCCCGGAGGTGGTATACTGTGTGGTTGGCTTTGCTCGGAGGAGATATTTGCCCCCCCCCCCCCCCGGAGGTGGTATATTGTGTGGTTGGCTTTGCTCAGAGGAGATATTTGCCCCCCCCCCCCCCCCGAAGGTGGTATACTGTGTGGTTGGCTTTGCTCAGAGGAGATATTTGCCCCCCCGAAGGTGGTATACTGTGTGGTTGGCTTTGCTCAGAGGAGATATTTGCCCCCCCCCCCCCCCGGAGGTGGTATACTGTGTGGTTGGCTTTGCTCGGAGGAGATATTTGCAGCCCCCCCCCCCCCCGGAGGTGGTATACTGTGTGGTTGGCTTTGCTCGGAGGAGATATTTGCCCCCCCCCCGGAGGTGGTATACTGTGAGGTTGGCTTTGCTCGGAGGAGATATTTGCCCCCCCCCCCGGAGGTGGTATATTGTGTGGTTGGCTTTGCTCGGAGGAGATATTTGCCCCCCTGGAGGTGGTATACTGTGTGGTTGGCTTTGCTCAGGGGAGATATTTGCCCCCCCCCCCGGAGGTGGTATATTGTGTGGTTGGCTTTGCTCGGAGGAGATATTTGCAGCCCCCCCTCTCAGAGGCGGAATGTTACATTGTGTGCGGTTGGAGATATTTGGGCAGTTTCGGTATTCTGCATCTTCTTGGCCTCTCCCTGTTGAACTTGTTCTTGTCATGCGTGTCGGGACATGCTGTAGTATGGAGAGTGAGGTGTGCCTCCCCTCCCTGTCTCCTGTCAGATCTCTCAGCCCTGCGTTCCTCTCCTCCTCCGTCCTCTCATGGCTGTGGGATTCGGTGTGGAGGCCAGCCTCGGGCCTGTGGTGGTCCTTGCCCCTGGTCCCTGGACACGATGAGGACACACAGAAGTGTGGAGCTCAGGCATGTGTGTTCCTTGGACAGTATGGAGCCTTCCATCCAGCCAACAAAGACTGCCGATCAGTCCACCAACCGGGCCGTCCAGGCTGCTGTTAGTGCGGCCAAGCATCAGAAACAGAGACCCAAAAGCCTGTGCTCCGTGGGGAACGGACTTACCACCAGCCCCAAGGCCGATGCAGGTCCCAGCTCTCTTGGAGGACTGTTGGACCTCCTGAAGCAGCGGTCTGGGCGGAAGTGTGAGCCCCAGGACTGTCCACCATGCATTGGGACGATGAGTTCACCTCGGCCTCTTAGTATGAGTGTTCTGGATATAAACCGTCTTAGTGGAGCTCAGGGAGCATCCTTCTCTAGGAGGGAGTTCAGCCGCAGCTCCGGCTTTCTGCGCGGTTCTTCAATATTCAGCAGCCAACGATGGAACGTGTTTGGGAGCAAAACACCGGAACAGAAGAACAACCTCTCATCCCTGCGCAAAAGTTTCAGCTTCAGACTACGCCGCGCAGCAGAGGCGAGGAAGGAGGGCGATTCCTGCAATGGCAGATCACGGTGCCGCAGTGAAGACGACTCTTATTCCTTGCACACCGCACCATCACGGAAGGATCTCCGGGTCACCGATGCTCCAGCCGCTCAGAGCAAGGAAAATAGGACAAGTTTTTGGAGGTTACTCACCAGCCCTTTTCGTAAGAAGGAGTACGCCACCAGTGATGGCCGACACAGAGGTGATGGGGGCAGAGCGGCGGAGCCGGTGCTGGTGGCAGTATCCTGCACCGATAACCAAGGCCTTCTGGGTAAGTTCTAGCTCCATTGGTGTTGTATGTCTTCTGTGATCGTCTTCTATAAAATGGAAGAGCTTGGCGTTTGTCCATCCCCTCTACCGCCTCCCATCCTGGGTTCTAGGGGGTCTTGTGTGAACGTCTTCTATAACATGGAAGAGCTTGGCGTTTGTCCATCCCCTTTACCGCCTCCCATCCTGGGTTCTAGGGGGTCTTGTGTGAACGTCTTCTATAACATGGAAGAGCTTGGCGTTTGTCCATCCCCTCTACCGGCTCCCATCCTGGGTTCCCATGGGTCTTGTGTGATCGTCTTCTATAACATGGAAGAGCTTGGCGTTTGTCCATCCCCTCTACCGCCTCCCATCCTGGGTTCCCTTGGGTCTTGTGTGAACGTCTTCTATAACATGGAAGAGCTTGGCGTTTGTCCATCCCCTCTACCGCCTCCCATCCTGGGTTCTAGGGGGTCTTGTGTGAACGTCTTCTATAACATGGAAGAGCTTGGTGATTGTCCATCACCTCTACCGCCTCCCATCCTGGGTTCTAGGGGGTCTTGTGTGTTCGTCTTCTATAACATGGAAGAGCTTGGCGTTTGTCCATCCCCTCTACCGCCTCCCATCCTGGGTTCTAGGGGGTCTTGTGTGAACGTCTTCTATACCATGGAAGAGCTTGGCGTTTGTCCATCCCCTCTACCGCCTCCCATCCTGGGTTCCCATGGGTCTTGTGTGAACGTCTTCTATAACATGGAAGAGCTTGGTGATTGTCCATCACCTCTACCGGCTCCCATCCTGGGTTCCCATGGGTCTTGTGTGAACGTCTTCTATAACATGGAAGAGCTTGGCGTTTGTCCATCCCCTCTACCGCCTCCCATCCTGGGTTCTAGGGGGTCTTGTGTGAACGTCTTCTATAACATGGAAGAGCTTGGCGTTTGTCCATCCCCTTTACCGCCTCCCATTCTGGGTTCTAGGGGGTCTTGTGTGAACGTCTTCTATAACATGGAAGAGCTTGGCGTTTGTCCATCCCCTTTACCGCCTCCCATTCTGGGTTCTAGGGGGTCTTGTGTGAACGTCTTTTATAACATGGAAGAGCTTGGTGATTGTCCATCCCCTCTACCGCCTCCCATTCTGGGTTCTAGGGGGTCTTGTGTGAACGTCTTTTATAACATGGAAGAGCTTGGTGATTGTCCATCCCCTCTACCGCCTCCCATCCTGGGTTCTAGGGGGTCTTGTGTGTTCGTCTTCTATAACATGGAAGAGCTTGGTGATTGTCCATCCCTTCTACCTGACCCTATCTTGGGGGTCTTGTGTGAATATCTTCTATAACATGGTAGTGATGTAATAGTGATGTAATAGGTGTAGTGATGTAGTAGTAGTAGGGTGTTTAGTAGTAGTGATGTAGTAGAGGTGTACTAGTTGGTATCAAATCCTTTGGAGAGTGGGCTTTTTCCGCGTGTGGAGAGTGGGAGGGTCCATGGAGAGTGGGAGGTTCCTGCGTGTGGAGAGTGGGAGGGTCCATGGAGAGTGGGAGGTTCCTGCGTGTGGAGATTGGGAGGGTCCATGGAGAGTGGGAGGTTTCCGCGTGTGGAGAGTGGGAGGTTTCCGCGTGTGGAGAGTGGGAGGTTTCCGCGTGTGGAGAGTGGGAGGTTTCCGCGTGTGGAGAGTGGGAGGTTTCCGCGTGTGGAGAGTGGGAGGTTTCCGCGTGTGGAGAGTGGGAGGTTTCCGCGTGTGGAGAGTGGGAGGGTCCATGGAGAGTGGGAGGTTTCCGCGTGTGGAGAGTGGGAGGGTCCATGGAGAGTGGGAGGGTCCTGCGTGTGGAGAGTGGGAGGGTCCTTGGAGAGTGGGGGGGTCAGTGGGGAGTGGGAGGTTTCTGCGTGTGGAGAGTGGGAGGTTTCTGCGTGTGGAGAGTGGGAGGGTCCGTGGAGAGTGTGAGGTTCCTGCGTGTGGAGAGTGGGGGGGTCCGTGGAGACTGGGAGGTTTCTGCGTGTGGAGTGTGGGAGGGTCTGTGGAGAGTGTAAGGTTCCTGCATGTGGAGAGTGGGAGGGTCTGTGGAGAGTGGGAGGTTCCTGCGTGTGGAGAGTGGGAGGTTCCTGCATGTGGAGAGTGGGAGGGTCCATGGAGACTGGGAGGTTCCTGTATTTATAGGGTGACCAATAAATGGGAAATATTTTGTCTTTCAGATTCTTTTGTAAACAGTCAGGAATGGACTCTGAGTCGCTCTGTCCCCGAACTCAAAGTGGTAAGTGATTGGATGATGGGGCACACACAGGTGTGGTAATGATGATAGTGATTGGATGATGGGGCGCACACAGGTGTGGTAATGAAGGGAGTGATTGGATAATGGGGCGCACACAGGTGTGGTAATGAAGGGAGTGATTGGATGATGGGGTGCACACAGGTGTGGTAATGAAGGGAGTGATTGGATGATGGGGTGCACACAGGTGTGGTAATGAAGGGAGTGATTGGATGATGGGGCGCGCACAGGTAATGATGGGGCATTTATATAGAGAGAATCTGGAGAGGTGATTGGTTTCCTGTGGTCATGGGTGGGGTGGGGGGCAGGGATTATATTGATGAAGGTTTATGTTTTGTATATCAGGACGGGATGATAGAAATATCGATGGATTTGTGCCCCCATCGGTCATTACCATCCACCGATCGTGTCATCCTTCTGTCTCCTCCCACCTCTTCCATGTAGGAGATGGAAAACAGAGACAGATCATAGCGAAGTGATTCGTTCCCCTGGCGGACCTCACCGTCTTCTTGTGTTGGTGGCACATTTGACAGAGTGTGCAGGAGCTGAGCGATCGCAGGGAGCAGAAAACAGAAGTGTGTCCCTGGAAGTCTGGAAATGTCACCATATAATCTCCTTTAGATCCATCACCAACTATATAGTGGAAAGGCCTGATTGGGTACTGAGCGGCTGGAATGATGGGAGTGCCCTCCTTCTCCATAGGCTGCTATGTGATCGCTCAGCTCCTGCACACTCTGCCAAATGTGCCATCCACACAAGAAGACGGTGAGGTACACCAGGTGAACTTATTGCTCTTTTGGTCCCGTTGGACCCCCTTCCATCCTCTCAAAGTATATATACCTCATGACTTTGACATGAAGGCTGCATTCACACCTGAGCCGATCGTTTTCAGGGGAAAGTCGTGAGATTTTTGCCACGATTTTGTACAGATCAAAAGGTCACCAATGTAAAAAGCAGAAAAACGCCCAAATCTGCCTAAAAAGAAGCTTGTGTGTCTTTTCAGCTTCAGGTGACAGAACGCTCTGATGGGGGGAGGGGCTAATGAAATGATCGGGATTTGACTGGTGTTATGGCTGCGGCTATCTACCATAAGCCCCCGTTTCTTTTTCTTTTCTGCAGCATTTCGGCGTTCGATAAAAGTCATCCCTGCGGTGTGTTTGCCATGTCCCCCTCCCCCGGTCGGTAAGCCCAGAACTGATCTGATATGGCTGGGCAGGAAGTTGAGTGATGGCAAGACGACCCCCACTCAGCTCTATGCCCTCGGAGGACCGGAGCGACGTCACTTCCTGTTCTTGGGCTCAAACACATGATTTTTATTTTTTTTTATATATTTTTTGCTTTTAAAGGTAGAGGAGAGATTTTGAAGTCTTTTTGACCTCCCAGATGTCTCCATAAAGAGGTCATCCTTGTTTACATTCCTGGTAATAGGAGGAATGAGGGCCGCTGTTTCATCAGATATGGCGACCCGTCAGAATGTGTAACGGAAGTGACGTTTCATCGCCGCCATCTTGCTACACCCCGCACTCCTCCATAGTAAGGAAGAAGGGGGAAGGCGGACATCTTGGTACACCCACTGGAGTTTTGAATTTTAGACTTATTTATAACAGTAAAGTGAGTTTATATTGTATTATTCAGAACTCAGAACTCCGTCTGATTGGTTAGATGTTGAATTTTAAAAGCAGTGGACTTCAGATTAGCAAACCTGTGAGATCCATAGGCTTGCTGCTGCTTTTAAAATTTAACATCTAACCAATCAGACGGAGTTCTGTGTCCTGAATATCACGATATAAACTCACTTTACTGTTATAAACAAGTCTAAAATGCAAAACACCAGTGGGTGTACCAAGATGTCCGCCTTCCCCCTTCTCAGTGTATCCTTACTATAGAGGAGTGCGGGGTGTACCAAGATGTCCGCCTTCCCCCTTCTCAGTGTATCCTTACTATAGAGGAGTGCGGGGTGGACCAAGATGTCCGCCTTCCCCCTTCTCAGTGTATCCTTATTATAGAGGAGTGCGGGGTGTACCAAGATGTCCGCCTTCCCCCTTCTCACTGTATCCTTACTATAGAGGAGTGCAGGATGTACCAAGATGTCCGCCTTCCCTCTTCTCAGTGTATCCTTGCTATAGAGGAGTGCGGGGTGTACCAAGATGTCCGCTTTCCCCCTTCTCACTGTAGCCTTACTATGGAGGAGTGCGGGGTGTACCAAGATGTCCGCCTTCCCCCTTCTCAGTGTATCCTTACTATAGAGGAGTGCGGGGTGTACCAAGATGTCCGCTTTCCCCCTTCTCATTGTAGCCTTACTATGGAGGAGTGCGGGTGTACCAAGATGTCCGCCTTCCCCCTTCTCACTGTATCCTTACTATAGAGGATTGCGGGGTGTACCAAGATGTCCGCCTTCCCCCTTCTCAGTGTATCCTTACTATAGAGGAGTGCGGGGTGTACCAAGATGTCCGTGTAGCAATAACTCACGGTGGAGCAGCTGATTTATATCGGGCAGTTTCCGTCACCTTTTTACCTGTAGCTTCACCAATACCAGACTTAGAATCCACGTTGAACTTCTCATCTAACAATGTAGGCACCAGTCACTTTAGTACTTTTCCAATGCTTTACTGGGAGATAACTGGAAGAAGTAGCAGGAAAGAGGTAGAAGAAGAGTTGCAGGGAAGTTCACATACCTTGTCTTGGTATAGCACTAAGGAATTGAAATCTCAAGGATGAATGTATCTTCAGTTCAGGGTTAAATCTTTGCTCGCCCGGATAGGTCCCTCTCACCAACCTAGCAGCCGGAGTGCAATACGAACAGAAAGTCTCTGCCACAGACTTAAATAGAACAAAACTGTACGATCCTCTTCCACAGGATGTAGTAGTTTTCAGTGAACAGCAACACAGTACCAGAACCTTTAAGCCGACCCGGCAGTACTATGTGGTAGGATAACTTAAGATGCGTCCTCCAATTGAGTCACCAGGCCCCTCTCCAGATCAGCGCTCTGCATGATCCTTCCATGACGGCTCCTCCCCTGCATTCTCAATTGTCCGGCTTCTTCCCGCAGGACAGCCCAGGACCATCTCCACAGCCGTTGTAGTAGGCCCCAGACAGACTTCTGGGCCCACCCACACGCTGCAGCAACGTGGTCCTCCCGCCCGGAGGACCATGAGGTAGAACTCCTGACACATACCTGTCGGCCAGGAGGGCCAGCAGGTGGAACGAAAAAGACCCAGGAATATGGCGTCTGTCCCTTAAATACCCCCTCCCAGAATGCACCGCAGGGGACAACCTCTGCCGAGTAACTTCTGAGAAAGAAGAGCACTCAATACACCTCAGTCTGCTGCTTTCCAGCTCCGGTCTGTAGTGACACCGACACCTACAGGCGACGGAGTGGAACTGCACGCAACACAAGAAAGGCTGGAACAGAAGCTAATTTAGCTATAGATTAAATCTGAACAATGTACAGAACAGACGACCCACTAAATTTACATACAAGCGGTAGATTGAAAATCTACCAGCGCTACATACTCCCCCCACTACAATAGACGTTGTCCTCAACGTCTGTTAAAAATGACTCTCAAGCCTGAGAGTAGCCATTTGAATTTAATGAACTTGGATGAGAAAGAAGAGACAGTAAGAAATGTTACAGCTTCAAACATTTATACAACGACATATTCACATCAGACATCACAACCCCCCCCCCCCCTATCTACCTAGCTGAAAGCCCTAACCGCTTGATAGGAGATCTAGTTGTTCCTGAAAAAAAAAACACAAAGTTAAACACCCACAAAAATGTACAGTAGCATCATTTAAACAATTTAGGAGCAAAGCCTCATTCCCCAGACAATGACACTTTCTTCCCCAACTATTTCCCTTCTAATGAAAATGAACTAAGGTAACTTGAAAAGTCCATCCCTATCTCGGGGCAAATTATATCTTTTTGGTAAAAGAAAAGTCTTTGGCTATAGAAGCGCTGAGATGAATAACGTCTCTTGACCACGAAGTTCTCTAAGCCCTGACACTATCTATATACCCCAAAGTTCTTTTTTCTTTTAGTAGAACAGAAGACAAGAGTCTCTTTGCGTAATCACCAATAAAACCGGGGATCTGGTCATGTCAGTTTCTTCCCCTGTTTATCCACGGTGGTGATAAAATACACAACATCATCTTTTCCGGGTCTGCAAATGACCACCTTGTCAGCATAGATGTGCCGACCATAGTTCCAATGCAGCAAACATCCATTGAAATGTTCATCCATGGTATTAGAATACCCAGCTTTCCGGAAAGGTTTTGGTACAAATAGTCCCAGACAGTTTCACGGTACCACTGTTCCCGGTTGGCCTCAATTTCCTGCATAACCTCTTGAGTAACATAGGGAAATTCCAGACCATATTCTGTGGTAACTCATTTGGTGAGCACTCTCTGTAAATGGGCAAGTCTAGGCAAAGCTCTGTTTTTCCCCAAACCAGGAGGCACACAAGAATTTGGTGATTTACGTACCATAGATCCAATGGACATCGGCTCAAACTCAAGCAAACTATCAACTTTAGACAATGTCTCTCTGGTAGTACTGTGCGGCTCCACACAAGGTGATGTCTTCCCAGAATCCATGGCTGTCCATTCTGAGAAAGTCAGGACAGAAGCAACATCTTCACCCTGGGCCCACAACAGTTCCTGTGACATTGTCTCAAACAAATCATCATCACCGGAGAGATCCGACATAGAATTTATCTCCGAGTCTCTCAACTCTTCCGCTGGCAAATATTTACAAAGAGTCCCAGATATGTTCCCCTTTGATCTCTCACCCGTTTCTGATGTGGACTTCTCCGGACCAATATATTTCAAAGGCTCCAGTTCCAGTAGTCTCTGGGGTAGGCCTCGACCACGGGCAGCCTTCACATATCCCACTTTCCTCTGGACAGGCGCAGCGGGGATAGGTGTGGTAGAAGTAGAAATAAAGGTGATGTCCGCTGATGAATCAGTAACAGTGACCTCTCCCTCAGGAACACTCACGGTAGCAGATGAGATCACGGCCTGTTGCTCTCCAGTAGTAATGGCAGCAGTTTCCACTGTGGCGATACTTGTAGCCCAGTCCACACGATAAGCTCTGGGCGACATGGTAGGTTGCTCCACTATGAACAAATATTCTCCGCACTGCAAACATCGGACAAATGAATGGAGATGTATGGCCAGTCCTTCACACTTATGGCAAAGCATGCCCAGCCCTTCAATATCTCCAACAGTGTATAGTACGAACCAACCCTGCAGCTTCAAATGAATGCCGGTATCCGTCAGCAGGGTTCCGGTCAGCATAGCCCTCGCAGCGGTACTCGTAGGGAACATCTTGGACCCCATAGTTGACGATACCAATGAAAAAGAAGACATGGCTGCACTCTGATCTTCTCAACACGATCACAAGGCCTCTCTTCTCCTTTGGCGCCAAACACACACACATCCCACGCGGCAACAAGTAGGTTAGGCTCCTCCCCCTTGTTCCTCTGATCACGTAGCTCCCGGGCTTTTACTTCTCACCCTCAGCCTACGCAGTCAGAAATGTAGTCCTGCAATTTAACCCCTTCTTTTCCTGGCGAAAGTGACAAAGTCCAGAAACCTCTTTTAGCATAGCCTCTCGGTGAAATACTTCTCAGGGCTGCTTAGGGCAACGGCAAACAATCCCGGACGAGCCCCCACATGTAGCAATAACTCACGGTGGAGCTGCTGATTTATATTGGGCTGTTTCTGTCACCTTTTTACCTGTAGTTTTACCAATACCAGACTTAGAATCCACGTTGAACTTCTCATCTAACAATGTAGGCACCAGTCACTTTAGTACTTTTCCAATGCTTTAATGGGAGATAACTGGAAGAAGTAGCAGGAAAGAGGTAGAAGAAGAGTTGCAGGGAAGTTCACATACCTTGTCTTGGTATAGCACTAAGGAATTGAAATCTCAAGGATGAATGTATCTTCAGTTCAGGGTTAAATCTTTGCTCGCCCGGATAGGTCTCTCTCACCAACCTAGCAGCCGGAGTGCAATACGAACAGAAAGTCTCTGCCACAGACTTAAATAGAACAAAACTGTACGATCCTCTTCCACAGGATGTAGTAGTTTTCAGTGAACAGCAACACAGTACCAGAACCTTTAAGCCGACCCGGCAGTACTATGTGGTAGGATAACTTAAGATGCGTCCTCCAATTGAGTCACCAGGCCCCTCTCCAGACCAGCGCTCTGCATGATCCTTCCATGACGGGTCCTCCCCTGCATTCTCAATTGTCCGGCTTCTTCCCGCAGGACAGCCCAGGACCATCTCCACAGCCGTTGTAGTTGGCCCCAGACAGACCCCTGGGCCCACCCACGCGCTGCAGCAACGTGGTCCTCCCGCCCGGAGGACCACGAGGTAGAACTCCTGACACATACCTGTCGGCCAGGAGGGCCAGCAGGTGGAACGAAAAAGACCCAGGAATATGGCGTCTGTCCCTTAAATACCCCCTCCCAGAATGCACCTCAGGGGACAACCTCTGCCGAGTAACTTCTGAGAAAGAAGAGCACTCAATACACCTCAGTCTGCTGCTTTCCAGCTCCGGTCTGTAGTGATACCGACATCTACAGGCGACGGAGTGGAACTGCACGCAACACAAGCAAGGCTGGAACAGAAGCTAATTTAGCTATAGATTAAATCTGAACAATGTACAGAACAGACGACCCACTAAATTTACATACAAGCGGTAGATTAAAAGTCTACCAGCGCTACATCCGCTTTCCCCCTTCTCACTGTATCCTTACTATGGAGGAGTGCGGGGTGTACCAAGATGTCCGCTTTCCCCCTTCTCACTGTATCATTACTGTGGAGGAGTGCGGGGTGTACCAAGATGTCCGCCTTCCCCCTTCTTACTGTATCCTTACTATAGAGGAGCGCGGGATGTACCAAGATGTCCACCTTCCCCCTTCTCAGTGTATCCTTACTATAGAGGAGCGCGGGATGTACCAAGATGTCCACCTTCCCCCTTCTCAGTGTATCCTTACTATAGAGGAGAGCGGGATGTACCAAGATGTCCGCTTTCCCCCTTCTCAGTGTATCCTTACTATAGAGGAAAGCGGGATGTACCAAGATGTCCGCCTTCCCCCTTCTCAGTGCATCCTTACTATGGAGGAGTGCGGGGTGTACCAAGATGTCCGCTTTCCTCCTCCTCACTGTATCCTTACTATGGAGGAGTGCGGGGTCTACCAAGATGTCCGCTTTCCTCCTTCTCACTGTATCCTTACTGTGGAGGAGTGCAGGGTGTACCAAGATGTCCGCCTTCCCCCTTCTTACTGTATCCTTACTATAGAGGAGCGCGGGATGTACCAAGATGTCCGCTTTCCTCCTTCTCACTGTATACTTACTATGGAGGAGTGTGGGGTGTACCAAGATGTCCGCGTTCCTCCTCCTTACTGTATCCTTACTAAAGAGGAGTGCGGGCTGTACCAAGATGTCCGTGTTCCCCCTTCTCACTGTAGCGTTACTATGGAGGAATGCGAGGTGTACCAAGATGTCCGCCTTCTCACTGTATCCTTACTATGGAGGAGTGCGGGGTGTAGCAAGATGTCCGCTTCCCCCTTCTCAATGTATCCTTACTATGGAGGAGTGCGGGGTGTACCAAGATGTCCGCTTTACTCCTTCTCACTGTATCATTACTATGGAGGAGTGCGGGGTGTACCAAGATGTCCGCTTCCCCCTTCTCACTGTATCCTTACTATAGAGGAGTGCGGGGTGTACCAAGATGTCAGCGTTCCCCCTTCTCACTGTATCCTTACTATAGAGGAGTGCGGGGTGTACCAAGATGTCCACGTTCCCCCTTCTCACTGTATCCTTACTATGGAGGAGTGCGGGGTGTACCAAGATGTCCGGCTTCCCCCTTCTCACTGTATCCTTACTATGGGGGAGTGCGGGTGTACCAAGATGTCAGCGTTCCCCCTTCTCACTGTATCCTTACTATGGAGGAGTGCGGGGTGTACCAAGATGTCCGCCTTCCCCCTTCTCACTGTAGCCTTACTATGGAGGAGTGCGGGGTGTACCAAGATGTCCGCCTTCTCACTGTATCCTTACTATGGAGGAGTGCGGGGTGTACCAAGATGTCAGCGTTCCCCCTTCTCACTGTATCCTTACTATGGAGGAGTGCGGGGTGTACCAAGATGTCCGCCTTCCCCCTTCTCACTGTAGCCTTACTATGGAGGAGTGCGGGGTGTACCAAGATGTCCACCTTCTCACTGTATCCTTACTATGGAAGAGTGCGAGGTGTACTAAGATGTCCGCTTTCCCCCTTCTCACTGTAGCCAGGGGCGGACTGACCATTGAGCCACTCGGCACCGCCCGAGGGCCCTGGGCCACTAGGAGGCCCCATCAGGGTTGCCAGCCTCTGTAAAACCAGGGACAGTATGTATAAATCTGTGTTTTTTTTACATCTGTCTGTGTATACTGTGTGGCCCCATAATCTCCTATTGCCCGGGGGCCCCATGAGTTATCAGTCCGCCCCTGACTGTAGCCTTACTATAGAGGAGAGCGGGGTGTACCAAGATGTCCGCCTTCCCCCTTCTCACTGTATCCTTACTATGGAGGAGTGTGGGGTGTACCAAGATGTCCGCTATCCCCTTCTCACTGGCCTTACTATGGAGGAGTGCGGGGTGTACCAAGATGTCCGCCTTCCCCCTTCTCAGTGTATCCTTACTATGGGGGAGTGCGGGGTGTACCAAGATGTCCGCCTTCCCCCTTCTCACTGTATCCTTACTATGGTGGAGTGTGGGGTGTACCAAGATGTCCGCTTTCCCCCTTCTCACTGGCCTTACTATGGTGGAGTGTGGGGTGTACCAAGATGTCCGCTTTCCCCCTTCTCACTGTCCTTACTATGGAGCAGTGCGGGGTGTACCAAGATGTCCGCTTCCCCCTTCTCAGTGTATCCTTACTATGGAGGAGTGCGGGGTGTACCAAGATGTCCGCTTTCCAGCTCTCACTGTATCCTTACTATGGAGGAGTGCCGGGTGTACCAAGATGTCAGCGTTCCCCCTTCTCACTGTATCCTTACTATGGAGGAGTGCCGGGTGTACCAAGATGTCAGCGTTCCCCCTTCTCACTGTATCCTTACTATGGAGGAGTGTGGGATGTACCAAGATGTCCGCTATCCCCTTCTCACTGGCCTTACTATGGAGGAGTGCGGGGTGTACCAAGATGTCCGCCTTCCCCCTTCTGACTGTATCCTTACCATGGAGGGGTGCAGGGTGTACCAAGATGTCCGCCTTCCCCCTTCTCAGTGTATCCTTACTATGGGGGAGTGTGGGTTGTACCAAGATGTCCGCCTTCCCCCTTCTCACTGTATCCTTACTATGGAGGAGTGCCGGGTGTACCAAGATGTCCGTTTTCCCCCTTCTCACTGTATCCTTACTATGGAGGAGTGCGGGGTGTACCAAGATGTCCGCTTTCCTCCTTCTCACTGTATCCTTACTATGGAGGAGTGCGGGGTGTAGCAAGATGTCCGTTTTCCCCCTTCTCACTGTATCCTTACTATGGAGGAGTGCGGGGTGTACCAAGATGTCCGCTTTCCTCCTTCTCACTGTATCCTTACTATGGAGGAGTGCGGGGTGTAGCAAGATGTCCGTTTTCCCCCTTCTCACTGTATCCTTACTATGGTGGAGTGCGGGGTGTACCAAGATGTCCGGCTTCCCCCTTCTCAGTGTATCCTTACTATGATGGAGTGTGGGGTGTACCAAGATGTCCGCTTTCCCCCTTCTCACTGTATCCTTACTATGGAGGAGTGCGGGGTGTACCAAGATGTCCGCCTTCCCCCTTCTCACTGTATCCTTACGATGGAGGAGTGCGGGGTGTACCAAGATGTCCGCCTTCCCCCTTCTCACTGTATCCTTACTATGGAGGAGTGCGGGGTGTACCAAGATGTCCGCCTTCCCCCTTCTCACTGTATCCTTACGATGGAGGAGTGCGGGGTGTACCAAGATGTCCGCCTTCCCCCTTCTCACTGTATCCTTACTATGGGGGAGTGCGGGTGTACCAAGATGTCCGCCTTCCCCCTTCTCACTGTATCCTTACGATGGAGGAGTGCGGGGTGTACCAAGATGTCCGCCTTCCCCCTTCTCACTGTATCCTTACGATGGGGGAGTGCGGGTGTACCAAGATGTCCACCTTCCCCCTTCTCACTGTATCCTTACTATGGGGGAGTGCGGGTGTACCAAGATGTCCGCCTTCCCCCTTCTCACTGTATCCTTACGATGGAGGAGTGCGGGGTGTACCAAGATGTCCGCCTTCCCCCTTCTCACTGTATCCTTACGATGGGGGAGTGCGGGTGTACCAAGATGTCCACCTTCCCCCTTCTCACTGTATCCTTACTATGGGGGAGTGCGGGTGTACCAAGATGTCCGCCTTCTCACTGTATCCTTACTATGGAGGAGTGCGGGGTGTACCAAGATGTCCGCTTTCCCCTTCTCACTGTATCCTTACTATGGAGGAGTGCGGGGTGTACCAAGATGTCCGCCTTCCCCCTTCTCACTGTATCCTTACTATGGAGGAGTGCGGGGTCTACCAAGATGTCCGCCTTCCCCCTTCTCACTGTATCCTTACTATGGGGGAGTGCGGGGTCTACCAAAATGTCCGCCTTCCCCCTTCTCACTGTATCCTTACTATGGGGGAGTGCGGGTTGTACCAAGATGTCCGCCTTCCCCCTTCTCACTGTATCCTTACTATGGAGGAGTGCGGGGTCTACCAAAATGTCCGCCTTCCCCCTTCTCACTGTATCCTTACTATGGGGGAGTGCGGGGTGTACCAAGATGTCCGCTTTCCCCCTTCTCACTGGCCTTACTATGGAGGAGTGCGGGGTGTAGCAAGATGGCGGCGATGGAACATCACTTCCATTACACATTGTGATGGGTCACCGAATCTGATGAATCAGCGGTTGACACCACAAAAACGCCCCCCACATCCCTTCTGGATGCGTTTTCTGTGTGTTTTTAACACCTTTTTTGGTGCGTTTCTGGATGCCGTCCAAACGATTTATTTTCTTTTTTTCCTGATATTTTTGGTTTTTTTCGCTGTACTGCGGTTTTATGGTTTTCAGTGGCATCGTTCACCCCGGTGCTGTCCGGTTCCAACGTGCTGCATTTTTCCTGCACTGGATTGTACTGGAGTGAAACGCATCAAAAACGCACAGGACCCCATTACAGTGAAAAGATCAGGAAAAAAGCGTCAAAAATGTTCACGCCACATCCAGTGCAGTGCGTTTTTGTCTGCATCAAAACACATGGATAGCAAGTTATATGGTTTTCAAAAGGCGCGGTTCACACCGGTGCGTTCCAGAAAAAAAGTAGAACATGCTGCCCTGGAACGCAGTAAAACGCACCGGAAAACACACGTCCTTTACTGAAGATTAAGAAAAAAAAGGGGGGTGCACTGCGTCAAAAACGCACGTCCCGAAACGCACGTCCCGAAACGCACGTCCCAAAATGCATCTGGAACACATCTGGATTGCGCTTCTATGGTGTGAACTGGTCCTAAAAACGCACATCTAGAAACGTATCCACAATGGATGTGAAGCGGCTTCTTCCATCTGAGCGCTCCGGTGTGTGAGCGACGCCATCGGAAAGTATAAAACCCGCCTTCGAGGGCGGCTCACCGCATAGAAACGCAGTCCGCGGCCTTCCAAACGCTCTTCTGCATGTGCGTCTTCCATTCGTTTTGCAGCGGTCCAGTGCAGGAAAAATGTTCTACTTTGTTTTTCTGGAACGCATCGCTGTGATGTCATCGGAAACGATCAAATCCGCTATCAATGCACAAAAACAATGCACTGTACTGCATGTGGTGTAAATCTCCCCTCCCCGCCCCTCTCTGCCCCTCCCCTCCCTCGCCCCTCCCCTCCCTCGCCCCTCCCCTCCCTCGCCCCTCCCCTGCCCCTCTTGTGCACAGAAGGAAACTTAAGGTCGCAGCACACATGCGGAGTCTCTGTGATCCTCCGATCGATGATTCCACCACTAGATCTCCTCTGTGATCCTCCGATCGATGATTCCACCACTAGATCTCCTCTGTGATCCTCCGATCGATGATTCCACCACTAGATCTCCTCTGTGATCCTCCGATCGATGATTCCACCACTAGATCTCCTCTGTGATCCTCCGATCGATGATTCCACCACTAGATCTCCTCTGTGATCCTCCGATCGATGATTCCACCACTAGATCTCCTCTGTGATCCTCCGATCAATGATTCCACCACTAGATCTCCTCTGTGATCGTCCGATCGATGATTCCACCACTAGATCTCCTCTGTGATCGTCCGATCGATGATTCCACCACTAGATCTCCTCTGTGATCCTCCGATCGATGATTCCACCACTAGATCTCCTCTGTGATCCTCCGATCAATGATTCCACCACTAGATCTCCTCTGTGATCGTCCGATCGATGATTCCACCACTAGATCTCCTCTGTGATCCTCCGATCGATGATTCCACCACTAGATCTCCTCTGTGATCCTCCGATCGATGATTCCACCACTAGATCTCCTCTGTGATCCTCCGATCGATGATTCCACCACTAGATCTCCTCTGATCCATGAGACCAAGGGCTCCTCCTACCAGGACAGCCCATGAGACCTAGAGCTCCTCCCACCAGGACAGCCCATGAGACCTAGGGCTCCTCCTACCGGGACAGCCCATGAGACCCAGGGCTCCTCCTACCGGGACAGCCCGTGAGACCCAGGGCTCCTCCTACCGGGACAGCCCGTGAGACCCAGGGCTCCTCCTACCGGGACAGCCCATGAGACCCAGGGCTCCTCCTACCGGGACAGCCCATGAGACCCAGGGCTCCTCCTACCGGGACAGCCCATGAGACCCAGGGCTCCTCCTACCGGGACAGCCCATGAGACCCAGGGCTCCTCCTACCGGGACAGCCCATGAGACCCAGGGCTCCTCCTACCGGGACAGCCCATGAGACCCAGGGCTCCTCCTACCGGGACAGCCCATGAGACCCAGGGCTCCTCCTACCGGGACAGCCCATGAGACCCAGGGCTCCTCCTACCGGGACAGCCCATGAGACCCAGGGCTCCTCCTACCGGGACAGCCCATGAGACCCAGGGCTCCTCCTACCGGGACAGCCCATGAGACCCAGGGCTCCTCCTACCGGGACAGCCCATGAGACCCAGGGCTCCTCCTACCGGGACAGCCCATGAGACCCAGGGCTCCTCCTACCGGGACAGGAAACACGTTAACCCCCACCAGTTAAAAGGGCGGTCCTCCAGGCCCCATGTGAGTATTAGTGTTTCCTCCAGACGGGGTTAACTGGTTCCCCTAAGTCTCATGAGCGTGGCTCCTGAGGCGATTGGGATGATATTTTGCGGAAACAAATTGAGCTCCTCATGGAGCAAAGCAGTTTGCTGCATCTGTATAGACAGCCTACTTAAGGATGACCCGGTTGTCTCCTGTCAGAAAATGATGACTTCTGTTAGAGATGAGCTACGTTTAGCTCGTTTAAAACTATAATTGACAAGATTTAAGTCCCCTCAGAGGGTCCATCTCCAGTTAGGACTTCAGCCGGTCCTCCACAGGAGAGAAGACTCTGAGGCTGAAGCCAGAT
The DNA here is from genome assembly GCA_037952925.1 of Lithobates clamitans. Lineage (NCBI taxonomy): Eukaryota > Metazoa > Chordata > Amphibia > Anura > Ranidae > Lithobates > Lithobates clamitans. Next base: position 31,459 of record JBBGZY010002722.1, read on the forward strand.
CTGCCCATTCTTCTCTGGAAGAGTCGGGGTCAGATACAGGGCCCAGGGATAAAGAATCCACAAGGGGCTCCAGGTTATCATTGGAAGATGTAGATGACGTATTAAAGGCTATCTATACGACACTTGATGTAGAAGAGGAGAAGGTACAATTGTCTAAACATGACCTTATGTACAAAGGTTTGCATAAGAAAAAGGCTAGAGTTTTTCCCGTGCATCGTTCCCTTCTTGATACTATGAAGCTGGAGTGGGAAAATCCAGAGAGAAAACCTTTCTTTTCCGGTATCCTAAAAAGAAGGTTTCCATTTGAAGAGGACGCAGCGCAGCAATGGAACAAAAATTCTAAGTTAGAAGCACTTCAGACCTAGCGTTTGACGATATGAGCACCTCGGACCTAGCGTTTGACGATATAGGCACGCTTAGGGATCCGATGGAAAAAAGAGGAGATATCCTTCTTCACAGAGCCTCGGACTCAGCCATTGGGAGTCTTAAACCAGCTCTGGCCTCCACTTGTGTAGCCAAAAATTTAGACATATGATTGACACAAATACAAACACATTTGTTGGCAGATACCTCCTAGAGAACAGATTCTGAAATCATCTTTTTGGCCCAGGTCTGCAGGAGGCGCTGGAACGCACGGCCGATAGAAAAAAGGCCTTTACAGAGAACAAGAAAAAGCCGACAGCCAGAAAGTTTTTTCCGTAGCCAAAGTAGGCAGCAAGGTCCTAGAGAAAGAGACAATAGGCCCAAAAAGCATTGAACAGGGCACAAGGGCAGAGGTAGAGGGGACTTCTTGTTTAACCCTCCAACAACCCGCCAAGCCACAGTGACTCGTGTCTCCCAGTGGGAGGAAGATTGAGGGCTTTTCTCCCACAGTGGGCAGCAGTCACCTCAAGCCCATTCATCCTGGACCTAGTGACCAATGGGTACAGGCTGTAATTTTCTTGCCAACCACCAGAGCGATTATTGGTCACCTTCCCTTCCCAAGACCAGGTAAGAGCAAGGGCCCTGGGTCTCCAAATTAGAGACTTGATGGATCAAAAGGTCCTGATCCCGGTTCCCCGGTCGCATCAGGGCAAGGGATTTTATTCCCATATATTTGTCATCAAAAAGCTGTCTGGAAATTATCGGCTTGTCCTGAACCTCAGGTCTCTAAACTTTTCGGTCAGGTACAAGCACTTTAGTATGGAGACGGTGTTCTCAATCAAAAACCTGCTTTACCCAAACTGCTTCATGGCCACTTTGGATTTGAGGGATGCCTATCTGCACATCCCTATTCATCCAGCCTTCCAAAGATTCTTGAGACTAGCAGTCAAGATGGGCACAGAGGTTCGGCACTTTCAATTTCAAGCCCTCCCCTTCGGTCTGTCCTCAGCACCACGCATTTTTACAAAGGTGTTGGGGGAGGCGCTGGCTCCGCTAAGGTTAAAGGCGATAACTATTATCCCTTACCTGGACGACCTCCTAGTGATGGCGGAGTCATACCAAAAGTTATTAGCGGATCTCCAGACTTACAGGACTTCCTTCAATCTCTAGGCTGGTTAATAAATAAAGAGAAGTCTTCCTTAATTTCGGCCTAGAAGGTGACATATCTGGGATACGAATTTTGCTCAGTAGACCAAAAAGTTTTTCTTCCGCAGGAAAAGGTCTTTAGAATGATGCAAACAATGTCAGCCTTACAGACCAATCAGTCGGTCTCACTGAGAGAAGTTTTAAGAGCAGTGGGTCTGATGACCTCTTGCTTTCCCGCAGTGCCATGGGCAACATTTCATCAACGCCCTTTACAGCTGTTTCTACTAAGGAACTGGGATGGAGACACAAGTTCCCTGGAATCAAGGGTCTTGTTACCCTCCAGAGTAAAACGAAGCTTGTGGTGGTGGAGGACGCACCTTCACCTAACATGATCCATTCCTTTATCCCAGAGAATCACAATGGATGCGAGTTCCTGGGGATGGGGAGCCCACCTCAGCAACACAATGGCACAGGGAGAAGGGTTCTCAAAGGAAGCAAGAGCTTCTAGCGGTTCAGAGTGCCTTGCAGGCATTTCAGACGGAAATCAGGGGTCACAATCTCCAGATTCTATCGCTACTGTTGCGTACCTCAACAAACAGGGTGGTATGAGGAGTCGGATACTTCAATTTATTGCCCAGGAGATTTTATCATGAGCAGAAGGGAATCTAGCCTCAATTACAGCAGTGCACCTGAAGGGGACACAAAACTGTCTGGCAGATTATCTCAGCCGCTACCGGGTTTGTCAAGACAATTGGTCTCTTCATCCTGAAATCTTTGCGGGTCTCACCGACAGATGGGGATGTCCTGATCAGCGAACAATTGCAAGACAGACAAGTTCTCTTCTCTGAACTCAGCAGATCGATCATTGGGGATCGATGCCCTGGCAAATCCATGGCCATTTGGTCTTTGTTCCGCCTTCCCACCAATCAGGATAATTCCGGAAGTCCTCCGGAAGTTTCTTCTAGAAAAAAACGATCTTATCCTAATAACCCCTTTCTGGCCCAAGAGGCCATGGTTTTCCCTGTTGCAGACTCTGGTCTCAGAGCCTCCACTGTGTCCTCTTGAAGAGACAAGACTTCTTATCAAAGGGTCCAGTGTCACACCCGCAGGTGGTTTCCTTAAACTTGATGGTCTGGTATCTGAAGAAAAGATACTAAGCGCCCAGGTGTTCTCTGATAAAATAATCAAGACCCTGGTAAATTGCAGAAAACTGGTCACTAGAGCCATTTATTCCAAGGTCTGGAAGAAATTTAACTCCATGGTTATCTGAAAATCAAAGATTAACTCATGATGTTCCTTCAATTTTGGAATTTTTTCAAGAGGGTGTCGACAAAGGTCTTTCAGTTAGTACTTTAAAAGTACAGGCGGCAGCTGATCTCAGAAAGTCCCACTATAGCTAGATTCTTGAAATCAATTTCTAGGTCCAGGCCAGTATTGGTTAGAAGTTGTCCAACCTGGGACCTGTCCCTGGTGCTTCAAACTCTGGTAGAATTCCATTTTGAGCCCCTAGAGGATATTTCAGTTTAGTTACTTATCTTATAAACAATTTTCCTTGTGGCAATTACCTCAGCTCGTAGGGTAAGTGAGTTACAGGCCCTTTCAGTGAGGGAGCCTTTCCTCACAATTTTTGAGGATCAGATTGCTTTGAAAACAGATCCAGGATTTCTGCCTAAAGTGGCCAGTACATTCCACAGATCTCAGGACATTGTACTGCCAACCTTTTGTAGTTTGCCACAGGGCGACCAAGAAAGAAAATGTATTTTTTTAGACGTAAGAAGAATTATTCTCGTCTACCTTGAGGTCACCAAGACCTTTAGAAAAACAGACGCCTTGTTTGTCCTCTTTTCAGGAGCACATAAGGAAAAGAGTGCATCTAAAGCCACCTTGGCTAGATGGGAAAAAAGCAAGCTTTTTCAGAATCTTACAAAATTAGGGAAGTTCCTCTGCCTTTTATCACTGCGCACTCAACTAGAGCCACGTCTGAGTCTTGGGCTGAAAGGGCTGGAGCCTCACCGGAACAATTTTTCAAGGCTGCCTCATGGTCCAGTTTTTTTACCTTCATGAAACATTATCGCCTGGATCTCCTATCTGCTCAGGAGCAGGCGTTTGGTTGTAAGTTCCTCCAGGCAGTTGTCCCTCCCTAGACTGGTAAGTTCTGGCTCATCGTCTCATGGCTGTCCTGGTAGACGCTTAGAGAAAATCTGAGTTAGACTTACCAGTAACTCCTTTTCTGAGAGTCTTCCAGGAGAGCCGGATTCCCACCCGGTTTTGTCTTGAAGTTATGTGTATTATGCATATGTTTTACAGGAACGTCCTACGGTTCTTGAGAAATACTGACATGGGGCCTGTAGGACCGCCCTTTTATCTGGTGGGGGTTAACGTGTTTCCTGTCTTGGTAGGAGGAGCCCCAGGTCTCATGGGCTGTCCTGGAAGACTCTCAGAAAAGGAGTTACCGGTAGGTCTAACTCAGCTTTTTTCCCAAAAAAATGCATTTGAAAGACCGCTGCGCAAATACGATGTGACATAACATATTGCAAAACCCGCCATTTTATTCTCTAGGGTCTCTGCTAACAAAATATATATAATGTTTGGGGGTTCTGAGTACAAAATACTGATTTAAACTTGTGAACAAAAAGTTCCAGAAAAGGCCGGGGGGGGGTCAGCGAAGGGTTATTTAATACCGCCCCAAAAACACGGAAATAACGAACGAAAAATGCGGCAAAACGCATAGTAAAAAAGTGCAACGGAAGCGTCCCATGAGATACTTTGCCACGTGTAGTGCTTTGAGATGACAGGGCTGTCCTATGCGTGTCGCGGGATAAATTTGGCTACACTAGGCGTGAATGTGAAATTGGTGCGTTTACACAGTGAGGCTCCGTTCACATCTGTGCGTTTCTGAACGCATGATAAACGGTGCAAAAAAAACCACGCACTTGCAGCGCTATTAAATGTTAATGGCACCGCGAGCGCGGGTAGCGAGCGCTCATCTCCCGTGTGATAAACGTGCTGCAAGCACACCAAAGAGTGTGGTAAAAAACCGCACCACACTCCGCTCTTAAAGAGTTTTGGAGCCTTTTTGGGGTGTTTGTCACATGTTTGGGTTGCCCTATGAAAACAAATGCCCCAAAACTGCATGCAGGATCGTGAGTCCCTACTATGCGTCTCCGCCCACTCCCTCCTATGTAGGAAGATGGCCATACACTATGCAATCTGATTGTACAATCTCCAGAACTATGGAATAGGAGGAGCCACCTGTCCAATCAGAGAGGCCCTCGCACTACATGGCTGATGAGAGATTGTACAATCAGATTTTATAGAAAGTGGGTGCAAGGTGGTATAGTAATGAGGGGGGTGTGGCCCAGACCGGTAAGCACGCCCCTTTTCTGTGATGCAGTAAGGCAGTGCATCATGGGATATGACCTACAGGAAGTGATGGAATCTGAAAGCATTTTTTTTAACAGATTACTGACTGCCAACGGTACATTTACTGCTCCCCAGACACCGCGATGTACCCGTATGTTGTGGTTCTCATGTGCACGCCCCCTGGGGCACACGGAGGTCTGTGGTACAATCACATGACCCATAGTAAACAGAATCTATTCAGAACATCATTGATTATTACTCTGTGTGATCTGTGATTGGTCACCAGTGATTACCTGGGGCCAATCGGAACCCTGTACCATGTGATAGCTGTGAACCAATCACAGCACCATGAGATACCTGTGGGCCAATCACAGCACCCTGCACCATGAGATACCTGCGGGCCAGTCATGGCACCCTGTACCATGTGATAGCTGTGAGGCAATCGCAAAACCATGTGATAGCTGTGGGCCAGTCATGGTACCCTGCACCGTGTGATAGCTGTGAGCCAATCGCAGCACCCTGCACCACGTGATAGCTGTGGGCCAATCGTGCCATGAATAGTCTTTAGTGACAGTTCAGACGATCGCTGTTAGTGACCATCACTCTTACAAACAAGATATATCCCTGATCACCCCAGAGTGATACATTGTTGCCAAACATTCCCTCACCACAGTGACAATCGCTGTTCTGCTTGAAGTGCTGTTTCTTTAGGAAGTTGTGTGTTTTGTGTTGCAGGGAATTGTGGGTAACCTCTCCAGCGGGAAATCTGCATTGGTTCACCGATACCTGACAGGAACGTATGTCCAGGAAGAGTCTCCAGAAGGTCAGTGACTCCATCTCTCTATATATCTCTTTGTTCATTGAGGGACCCAGAAATCATCTACTGTCAGGTTATATCGCCATCTACAGGATGTAGCACAGGATAACCCCTCCTACTCCCAGCATGCCTCAGTGTTTAGTGTCCTCGGAGGACGGACGTCTGTTTTCCAGCTCCTTTCTTTTCTATGTTTTTCCTTCATGTTCCTGACATCTCTGCTTGTGCCGGTCTCTAGATAGCAGCCAATCACCAGCCTGGCTATGGAGGGGTGTGTCTGCACCCCATGTGACTGACGGGTGGAAGGCTATTAGAAGAGATCTGATTACTGGGAAATGAGAGCTGCACCGCCCCAATCTTCACCCCTCTACTCCATAAATCACAGAAACCTACACCGGGCTGTACAATGTCATATAAAGTGCAATAAAAATTCCAAAGTGCCGGCAAATTCCTTACAGTGGAGCTCCACCCAAAAGGGGAAGTGCCACTTTAAGACCTCCTCCCCCTCCTCTGTATAACTTCATAACTTGGCATGTAATTCTGCAGGGGGGGGGGCAGGTACTTGGTTTTGAATAGGCGATCCAAGCAGACATTCTCCTTCCTCCTCCCTCCCTGCAGTCTTCAGGGACACTTCACTACAGAGGACCATTTACAAACCGCTGCGTGACCCGTGCATGCGCAGTGGGCAGCCGACAGTGTGTGGCAGTTTCCCAGGTCAATCTACGCAGGACACCTCATGCCCATCCCAGAGAGGAATCAAACAGGAGAAAATGTTCTTGGTATGTAATCGCTGTTGCACGTGAACCGTAATTCGCCTTCCCCTGCGCGTTTCGTCACATCTGGGAGGTTATCAGGAGGCGATTACATACCAAGCTTTGGCAGATGATTCTGGGGCCCAAGGTTGGGCACCTAGCATTGTGAATGTGAAATTTTATTTTTTAATGAAGATTTTAATAAAACAGTATTACACATACTCTGCCTGGTGCGAGACATGAGGTTTCCACCTAGGAGATTCTCCCTGGAAGGATTCTTTGCCTTTCTGCAGATGGGTCTATTTCAGCATTTGGCCTTCAGCAACATCAAGTCTCAGATCTCGTTATCTTATCTGGAGAGCTTCCTCGAGACTGATCTTCCACTCGGTGAGATCAGGACCTTCCTTCAGACTGACCTTCCACTCGGTGAGATCAGGACCTTCCTTCAGACTGACCTTCCACTCGTTGAGATCAAGACCTTCCTCCAGACTGACCTTCCACTCCATGAGATCAGGACCTTCCTCCAGACTGACCTTCCACTCTGTGGGATCTGGATATTCCCCTTTCCTTTCTCACCCACAGGGTGATCTCACCTCTGCCAGGCGAATGTCTGAAATGGCGGCCTTGCACTGACCTTCCACTCTGTGAGATCAAGGCCTTCCTCCAAACTGACCTTCCACTGGGTGGGATCAGGACCTTCCTCCTGACTGACCTTCCTTTCTGTGGGATCTTGATATTTCCCTTTCATATCACCTCTGCCAGGCGAGTGTCTGAGATGGTGGCCTTGCACTGACATTTCAGTATGTGAGCTCAGGGCCTTTCTCCAGACTGACCTTCCACTCGGTGAGCTCAGGACCTTCCTCCAGACTGACCTTCCACTTGGTGAGCTCAGGACCTTCCTCCAGACTGACCTTCCACTCCCTGAGATCAGGACCTTCCTCCAGACTGACCTTCCACTCGGTGAGATTAGAACCTTCCTCCAGACTGACCTTCCACTCGGTGAGCTCAGGACCTTCCACTCCCTGAGATCAGGACCTTGCTCCAGACTGACTTTTCACTTGGTGGGATCAGGAGCTTCCTCCAGGCTGACCTTCCACTTGGTGGGATCAGGAGCTTCCTCCAGGCTGACCTTCCACTTGGGATCAGGAGCTTCCTCCAGGCTGACCTTCCACTCGGTGGGATCAGGAGCTTCTTCAAGGCTGACCTTCCACTCGGTGGGATCAGGAGCTTCCTCAAGGCTGACCTTCCACTCGGTGGGATCAGGAGCTTCCTAAAGGCTGACCTTCCACTTGGTAAGATCTGAATCTGGATATTTCCCTTTCCATTCTCGCCCACAAGGTGATCTCCCCTCTGCCAGGCGAGTGTCTGAAATGTCAGCCTTATCCTGCAAGGAACCCTTTCTGATTTTGGACGAGAACAAGGAGTTGAAGGCCAGAACTTCCTTCATCCCGGAGATAGTTGTTGCCGTTCACCTCTACAGGACCAGTTCATGGGAAGGTGATTTTCTCCCGTGGTTTAGGGGCTGGGAGGAGAGTCGGGAGAGAGTCGGCTTATTGTCCCACCTTCTTTGAGTGCCACAGATAGACTATTGTTTTGGCACACTCTAGAGGGGCTGTGAGGGTTTCTTTGGGCTCTTCAGCATCCAATCCTCCCTTCTACGAGGCAAACATTCCCGTCTCATCCGATCCCGGCATAGGCTGGAAAGTCCTGAGAACTACCAACAGTCCCACCATGTTTTCATGGGCCGTTAGAGATTTGTTGGCTGTGTTGCTCCTCATGCGATCCTTTTCTTCAAGTCCATTGAGGGGTCCAGGCCCCCCTCCTCTGTGCCCGGGTCCCTTCCCCCTCCTCTTTGCTGTATCGTCATGCCTGGATACAAAGCTGACACAAGCAGGGAGTATGAGGGGTTATCCTGTGCTGGCCCTGGACTTCTCTGCAGTCCTCCCCTTTGGTGGCAGGATAACCAACAAATCCTTCTTGTGTCCCTCAATGGATGCTGAGAAATATACCCCATCCTGTATGTACTCCTCTCTGTACACTATCCTCTATATACTCCTCTCTGTACACTGTCCTCTGTATACTCCTCTCCGTACACTGTCCTCTGTATACTCCTCTCCGTACACTGTCCTCTGTATACTCCTCTCCGTACACTGTCCTCTGTATACTCCTCTCCGTACACTGTCCTCCTATATACTCCTCTCTGTACACCGTGTCTCCTCCTCATGTTGTCCCGTGTCTCCTCCTCTTGTTGTCCCGTGTCTCCTCCTCTTGTTGTCCCGTGTCTCCTCCTCTTGTTGTCCCGTGTCTCCTCCTCATGTTGTCCCGTGTCTCCTCCTCATGTTGTCCCGTGTCTCCTCCTCTTGTTGTCCCGTGTCTCCTCCTCATGTTGTCCCGTGTCTCCTTCTCATGTTGTCCCGTGTCTCCTCCTCTTGTTGTCCCGTGTCTCCTCCTCTTGTTGTCCCGTGTCTCCTCCTCTTGTTGTCCGGTGTCTCCTCCTCTTGTTGTCCCGTGTCTCCTCCTCTTGTTGTCCCGTGTCTCCTCCTCCTCGTGTTGTCCCGTGTCTCCTCCTCCTCGTGTTGTCCCGTGTCTCCTCCTCCTCGTGTTGTCCCGTGTCTCCTCCTCTTGTTGTCCCGTGTCTCCTCCTCTTGTTGTCCCGTGTCTCCTCCTCTTGTTGTCCCGTGTCTCCTCCTCTTGTTAGTCCCGTGTCTCCTCCTCTTGTTGTCCCGTGTCTCCTCCTCTTGTTGTCCCGTGTCTCCTCCTCCTCGTGTTGTCCCGTGTCTCCTCCTCCTCGTGTTGTCCCGTGTCTCCTCCTCGTGTTGTCCCGTGTCTCCTCCTCGTGTTGTCCCGTGTCTCCTCCTCATGTTGTCCCGTGTCTCCTCCTCATGTTGTCCCGTGTCTCCTCCTCATGTTGTCCCGTGTCTCCTCCTCATGTTGTCCCGTGTCTCCTCCTCATGTTGTCCCGTGTCTCCTCCTCTTGTTGTCCCGTGTCTCCTCCTCTTGTTGTCCCGTGTCTCCTCCTCTTGTTGTCCCGTGTCTCCTCCTCATGTTGTCCCGTGTCTCCTCCTCTTGTTGTCCCGTGTCTCCTCCTCTTGTTGTCCCCTGTCTCCTCCTCGTGTTGTCCCGTGTCTCCTCCTCGTGTTGTCCCGTGTCTCCTCCTCGTGTTGTCCCGTGTCTCCTCCTCTTGTTGTCCCGTGTCTCCTCCTCTTGTTGTCCCGTGTCTCCTCCTCTTGTTGTCCCGTGTCTCCTCCTCCTCTTGTTGTCCCGTGTCTCCTCCTCCTCGTGTTGTCCCGTGTCTCCTCCTCCTCGTGTTGTCCCGTGTCTCCTCCTCCTCGTGTTGTCCCGTGTCTCCTCCTCCTCGTGTTGTCCCGTGTCTCCTCCTCCTCGTGTTGTCCCGTGTCTCCTCCTCCTCGTGTTGTCCCGTGTCTCCTCCTCCTCGTGTTGTCCCATGTCTCCTCCTCCTCGTGTTGTCCCGTGTCTCCTCCTCCTCGTGTTGTCCCGTGTCTCCTCCTCCTCGTGTTGTCCCGTGTCTCCTCCTCCTCGTGTTGTCCCGTGTCTCCTCCTCCTCGTGTTGTCCCGTGTCTCCTCCTCCTCGTGTTGTCCCGTGTCTCCTCCTCCTCGTGTTGTCCCGTGTCTCCTCCTCCTCGTGTTGTCCCGTGTCTCCTCCTCCTCGTGTTGTCCCGTGTCTCCTCCTCCTCGTGTTGTCCCGTGTCTCCTCCTCCTCGTGTTGTCCCGTGTCTCCTCCTCTTGTTGTCCCGTGTCTCCTCCTCCTCTTGTTGTCCCGTGTCTCCTCCTCCTCTTGTTGTCCCGTGTCTCCTCCTCCTCTTGTTGTCCCGTGTCTCCTCCCCATGTTGTATGTTCCTCCCATGGTACATGGTCTGTAGATCTTCCTTCCTCTCTTGGTTGTCCCCGATAGGTGGTCGGTTTAAGAAGGAGATTGTGGTGGACGGACAGAGTTATCTTCTGCTAATCAGAGATGAGGGGGGGCCCCCGGAGATGCAGGTATGGCGGTTCTCCTTGGATGTATTGTTGGTGTGTTTGGTCCTCGGACTCTTCTCACCGGATCTCTTCTCCTTCTCTTCTCAGTTTGCTGCCTGGGTGGATGCCGTCGTATTTGTCTTCAGCCTGGAAGATGAGATCAGTTTCCAGACCGTGTTCAATTATTACGCCCGGCTCTCCAGTTGTCGCAACACCGCCGATGTCCCTATGGTGCTTGTAGGGACACAAGGTACTATGGTCCTTCAGGGCCCCAGTGGTATCTGTAGGGACACAAGGTACTATGGTCCTTCAGGGCCCCAGTGGTATCTGTAGGGACACAAGGTACTATGGTCCTTCGGTATCTGTAGGGACACAAGGTACTCATTGTCCAGGACTGTGACACAATGATCTTTGTTACACCCGGAGATTTTTCACTGATGTCACACAGAAGATGGGGGTGATTGTTGGGTGGAGTTCAGTGTTGGGTGGATCTGGGGGAATGGGGACCATCCCGAGTGTCTGGGGGAATGGGGACCATCCCGAGTGTCTGGGAGAATGGGGACCATCCCGAGTGTCTGGGAGAATGGGGACCATCCCGAGTGTCTGGGGGAATGGGGAGCATCCCGAGTGTCTGGGGGAATGGGGAGCATCCCGAGTGTCTGGGGGAATGGGGAGCATCCCGAGTGTCTGGGGGAATGGGGACCATCCCGAGTGTCTGGGGGAATGGGGAGCATCCCGAGTGTCTGGGGGAATGGGGAGCATCCCGAGTGTCTGGGGGAATGGGGAGCATCCCGAGTGTCTGGGGGAATGGGGAGCATCCCGAGTGTCTGGGGGAATGGGGAGCATCCCGAGTGTCTGGGGGAATGGGGAGCATCCCGAGTGTCTGGGGGAATGGGGACCATCCCGAGTGTCTGGGGGAATGGGGAGCATCCCGAGTGCTCGTCTTTGGTGCTGGTATTTATGTGATGTTATATCTGCTGGTTTTCCCAGATGCCATCAGTGCAACCAACCCGCGAGTGATTGATGACACCCGAGCCCGGAAACTGTCCAATGACCTGAAGCGCTGCACTTACTATGAGACCTGCGCTACGTATGGCCTGAATGTGGAGCGTGTCTTCCAGGATGGTAGGTTCAGCCCTCTGTCTCTTCCCTCCTCTCCTCTCTGTCTCTTCCCTCCTCTCCTCTCCGTCTCTTCCCTCCTCTCCCCTCTGTCTCTTCCCTCCGCTCCCCTCTGTCTCTTCCCTCCTCTCCCCTCTGTCTCTTCCCTCCTCTCCCCTCTGTCTCTTCCCTCCTCTCCCCTCTGTCTCTTCCCTCCTCTCCCCTCTGTCTCTTCCCTCCTCTCCCCTCTGTCTCTTCCCTCCTCTCCCCTCTGTCTCTTCCCTCCTCTCCCCTCTGTCTCTTCCCTCCTCTCCCCTCTGTCTCTTCCCTCCTCTCCCCTCTGTCTCTTCCCTCCTCTCCCCTCTGTCTCTTCCCTCCTCTCCCCTCTGTCTCTTCCCTCCTCTCCCCTCTGTCTCTTCCCTCCTCTCCCCTCTGTCTCTTCCCTCCTCTCCTCTCTGTCTCTTCCCTCCTCTCCCCTCTGTCTCTTCCCTCCTCTCCCCTCTGTCTCTTCCCTCCTCTCCCCTCTGTCTCTTCCCTCCTCTCCCCTCTGTCTCTTCCCTCCTCTCCCCTCTGTCTCTTCCCTCCTCTCTCCTCTGTCTCTTCCCTCCTCTCCCCTCTGTCTCTTCCCTCCGTCTCTTCCCTCCTCTCCCCTCTCTCTTCCCTCCTCTCCCCTCTGTCTCTTCCCTCCTCTCCCCTCTGTCTCTTCCCTCCTCTCTCCTCTCTCTTCCCTCCTCTCCCCTCTCTCTTCCCTCCTCTCCCCTCTGTCTCTTCCCTCCTCTCTCCTCTGTCTCTTCCCTCCTCTCCCCTCTATCTCTTCCCTCCTCTCTCCTCTGTCTCTTCCCTCCTCTCTCCTCTGTCTCTTCCCTCCTCTCCCCTCTGTCTCTTCTCTCCTCTCCCCTCTGTCTCTTCCCTCCTCTCCCCTCTGTCTCTTCCCTCCTCTCCCCTCTGTCTCTTCCCTCCTCTCCCCTCTGTCTCTTCCCTCCTCTCCCCTCTGTCTCTTCCCTCCTCTCCCCTCTCTCTTCCCTCCTCTCCCCTCTGTCTCTTCCCTCCTCTCTCCTCTGTCTCTTCCCTCCTCTCCCCCTCTGTCTCTACACTCCTCTCCCCTCTGTCTCTTCCCTCCTCTCCCCTCTGTCTCTTCCCTCCTCTCTCCTCTCTCTTCCCTCCTCTCCCCTCTGTCTCTTCCCTCCTCTCCCCTCTGTCTCTTCCCTCCTCTCTCCTCTGTCTCTTCCCTCCTCTCTCCTCTGTCTCTTCCCTCCTCTCCCCTCTGTCTCTTCCCTCCTCTCTCCTCTGTCTCTTCCCTCCTCTCCCCTCTGTCTCTTCCCTCCTCTCCCCTCTGTCTCTTCCCTCCTCTCTCTTCCCTCCTCTCCCCTCTGTCTCTTCCCTCCTCTCCCCTCTGTCTCTTCCCTCCTCTCCTCTCTGTCACTTCCCTCCTCTCCCCTCCGTCTCTTCCCTCCTCTCCCCCCTGTCTCTTCCCTCCTCTCTCCTCTCTCTTCCCTCCTCTCCCCTCTGTCTCTTCCCTCCTCTCCCCTCTGTTTCTTCCCTCCTCTCTCCTCTGTCTCTTCCCTCCTCTCTCTTCCCTCCTCTCCCCTCTGTCTCTTCCCTCCTCTCCCCTCTGTCTCTTCCCTCCTCTCCCCTCTGTCTCTTCCCTCCTCTCCCCTCTCTCTTCCCTCCTCTCCCCTCTGTCTCTTCCCTCCTCTCTCCTCTGTCTCTTCCCTCCTCTCCCCCTCTGTCTCTACACTCCTCTCCCCTCTGTCTCTTCCCTCCTCTCCCCTCTGTCTCTTCCCTCCTCTCTCCTCTCTCTTCCCTCCTCTCCCCTCTGTCTCTTCCCTCCTCTCTCCTCTCTCTTCCCTCCTCTCTCTTCCCTCCTCTCCCCTCTGTCTCTTCCCTCCTCTCCCCTCTGTCTCTTCCCTCCTCTCCTCTCTGTCACTTCCCTCCTCTCCCCTCCGTCTCTTCCCTCCTCTCCCCCCTGTCTCTTCCCTCCTCTCTCCTCTCTCTTCCCTCCTCTCCCCTCTGTCTCTTCCCTCCTCTCCCCTCTGTTTCTTCCCTCCTCTCTCCTCTGTCTCTTCCCTCCTCTCTCTTCCCTCCTCTCCCCTCTGTCTCTTCCCTCCTCTCCCCTCTGTCTCTTCCCTCCTCTCCCCTCTGTCTCTTCCCTCCTCTCCCCTCTGTCTCTTCCCTCCTCTCCCCTCCGTCTCTTCCCTCCTCTCCCCTCTGTCTCTTCCCTCCTCTCTCCTCTGTCTCTTCCCTCCTCTCCCCTCTGTCTCTTCCCTCCTCTCCCCTCTGTCTCTTCCCTCCTCTCCCCTCTGTCTCTTCCCTCCTCTCCCCTCTGTCTCTTCCCTCCTCTCCCCTCCGTCTCTTCCCTCCTCTCCCCTCCGTCTCTTCCCTCCTCTCCCCTCTGTCTCTTCCCTCCTCTCCCCTCTGTCTCTTCCCTCCTCTCCCCTCTGTCTCTTCCCTCCTCTCCCCTCCGTCTCTTCCCTCCTCTCCCCTCCGTCTCTTCCCTCCTCTCCCCTCCGTCTCTTCCCTCCTCTCCCCTCTGTCTCTTCCCTCCTCTCCCCTCTGTCTCTTCCCTCCTCTCCACTCTGTCTCTTCCCTCCTCTCCTCTCTGTCTCTTCCCTCCTCTCCTCTCTGTCTCTTCCCTCCTCTCCTCTCGGTCTCTTCCCTCCTCTCTCCTCTCTCTTCCCTCCTCTCCCTTCTGTCTCTTCCCTCCTCTTCCCTCTGTCTCTTCCCTCCTCTCCCCTCTGTCTCTTCCCTCCTCTCTCCTCTGTCTCTTCCCTCCTCTTCCCTCCTCTTCCCTCTGTCTCTTCCCTCCTCTCCCCTCTGTCTCTTCCCTCCTCTCCCCTCTGTCTCTTCCCTCCTCTCCCCTCCGTCTCTTCCCTCCTCTCCCCTCCGTCTCTTCCCTCCTCTCCCCTCTGTCTCTTCCCTCCTCTCCCCTCTGTCTCTTCCCTCCTCTCCCCTCTGTCTCTTCCCTCCTCTCCACTCTGTCTCTTCCCTCCTCTCCTCTCTGTCTCTTCCCTCCTCTCCTCTCTGTCTCTTCCCTCCTCTCCCCTCTGTCTCTTCCCTCCTCTCCCCTCTGTCTCTTCCCTCCTCTCCTCTCTGTCTCTTCCCTCCTCTCCCCTCTGTCTCTTCCCTCCTCTCTCCTCTGTCTCTTCCCTCCTCTCTCCTCTGTCTCTTCCCTCCTCTTCCCTCTATCTCTTCCCTCCTCTCTCCTCTGTCTCTTCCCTCCTCTTTCTGTACTCCTCTCACTCTCTTTGCACCTCTGTATTCTCTTCATCCCTCTGTGTCTGAGCTCCTCTCCCCCTGTCTCTGTACCCCTACAGTGAGGGGGGAAAAAAGTATTTGCTCCCCTGCTGATTTTGTGACAAAGAAACGATTGTCTATAATTTTATTGGTCGGTTTATTATAACAGTGAGAGAAAAACACATTTCATAAAAGTTATAAATTGATTTGCATTTTAATGAGTGAAATAAGTATGTGAACCCTTCACAAAACATGACTTAGTAGTTGGTGGAGAAACCCTTGTTGGTGATCACAGAGGTCAGACGTTTCTTGGAGTTGGCCTCCAGGTTTGCACATATCTCAGGAGGGATTTTGTCCTCTTTGCAGATCCTCTCCAAGTCATTAAGGTTTCCAGGCTGATGTTTGGTGACTCGAACCTTCAGCTCCCTCCACATATTTTCTATGGGATTAAGGTCTGGAGACTGGCTAGGCCACTCCAGGACCTTCATGTGCTTCTTCTTGAGCCACTCCTTTGCTGCCTTGGCGGTATGTTTTGGGTCATTGTTATGCTGGAAGACCCATCCATGACCCATCTTCAGTGTTCTGGCTGAGGGAAGGAGGTTCTCACCCAAGATTTGATGGTACATGGCCCCGTCTATCGTCCCTTTGATGAGGTGATGTTGTCCTGTCCCTTTAGCAGTAAAACACCCCCAAAGCACAATGTTTCCACCTCCATGTATGACGGTGGGGGGATGGTGTTCTTGGGGTCATAGGACCTCCATGTATGACGGTGGGGGATGGTGTTCTTGGGGTCATAGGCAGCATTCCTCCTCCTCCTCCAAACACGTTGAGTTGATGCCAAAGAACTCGATTTTGGTCTCCTCTGACCACAACACTTTCCCCCAGTTCTCCTCGGAATCATTCAGATGTTCATTAGCAGACTTCAGACGGACCTGTACATGTGATTTCCTGAGCAGGGGGACCTTGCGGTCGCTGCAGGAGAACTCCGCGAGGTGAGATCTTGTATGAAGCCCCAGACCGAGGGAAATTGATCGTTATTTTGTGTTTCTTCCATTTGTGAATAAATCCCACCAACTGTTGTCACCCTCTCACCAAGCTGCTTGGCGATGGTCTTGTAGCCCATTCCAGCCTTGTGTAGATCTACAGTCTTGTCCCCGACATCCTTGGACAGCTCTTTGGTGTTGGCCATGGTGGAGAGATTGGAATCTGATTGCTTCTGTGAACAGGTGTCTTTTATACAGGTAACAAGCTGAGATTAGGAGCATTCCCTTTAAGAGAGACAGGGAGAAGAGTGCTCCTAATCTCAGCTCTTTACCTGTATAGAAGACACCTGGGAGCCAGAAATCTTGCTGATTGATAAGGGATCAAATACTTATGTCACTCATTAAAATGCCAACCCTGGAGTTATCCTGGAAATGGCCTTCAGGCATTGGGTTCAGCTTGTGCAACTTTCCAGATGTGACATACTTGTAGAAGGTAGCCTCAGAACACTTTCCAGGTCCAGTCCTGTGGCATTGCCTCAGCGATTCACTATCTTTGAATTCTCGCTTTCTGAGTCTGCCATTTTGGCTTACCACCAGGAGTTACCACCTTCTAAATTCCCAGATTTACCACAGAAGGGGTTAACGCTGAAGAACCGACGTCATGCACTGGGTGGAACATGACACGCACTCTCCTTCCCACCATTCAGCATTGAGGAAACACCTTCTTGCTGCTACTACCCACCCACGTTGACTTAGGTAATGTTCTGGAAGGATAACCACAAGTTGGAGGACAGGAAAAGTCCTTTTCCTTACTTCATGGCCTCTGATCCCAAGTCTGGCTCCCATTCCACCTGCAAACCTTGGCCTTCCGAGTCTCTTAAGCCCTCGGACAAGTCTTCTTCAGCATGAGGGTACATCCCCACTTTTGAAAGTGGGGCGATGTCTGTTAGCCTTTACAGACTCTTGGACAGCATGTGTCTCAGATTTCTGGGTGCAGAAGGTGGTATCCGGGCTAGCTAACCCTCCCAGCCCCCCTTCACTTATTCATCATTTCCAACCTCTGTCACTGCACAGATTAACAGATCTTCATGCAGCCCTAGAGGGTCTTCTGGAACAGGGGGTCATTGCCTCAGTTAAACTAAAAAACAAGCAAGCAAAAAACTGCATGGACTCCAAAAGTAGTACACAGTAGCTAGCACTAAACTCCGATACAGTACTCAAAGGGCCTCCACACAGCAAGCCCACACATTACCTCAGTGCAACAAGAGGGGGGCTTACTAGAATGAAATGACCCCCAATCAAGAGTGGTCAAATAGCGCTCTATATAAACTCCAAGGCAGTCCGCTTTGCTCCAGAAGCATGACGGGCAGCCACACCACTGTCTATACGCTGTGATTCGAAGCTCAGCCTCTCAATACATTCATACCTAAGAGAACCAACAACATAGAAGAAAAAGAAACACTTTCCATAGTGAAGATAAGTATGGAGGCATTTATTATGGTATATGCACTTACAATAAGCACAGATGACCAAAGGCGCTTCCAATCCCATACAGTTTGTCTATGCCAAGATCAAAGATGGCTGTGACGGTTTGTGCATGCACAGTGGCGTGTGTTCCGGCCCTGCTCTACACGCTTCATCACAAGTGACGTCATCAGGGGCAAGTTGCTCAATTGCCCAGTCCCTGTGGTAGAATGGTTTCAGGGGTTCTACTTCAACCCATTCACAGGTCCCACGTCAAAAGAGGGTGTCTGCCCCAACTTGGATCTCATGACCCCAAATGTTATTATTTAGGCGCAGAAATTCTGCATGGAATCCAGCAGGTCTCTCATTTCCTTTTGTTTAGCAGGGAAAGTTTCAGGCCTCTAAACATTAAAGACACACACCTGTATGTCCCTATTTTTCCAGCACATCATTCATTTCTTCACTTTGCTTTGGGTCATCTGCACTTCCAGTTTGTGGACCTGCCATTCGGCCTTTCTTCTGAGCCTTGGGTGTTTACCATGACGTTTGTATATCCTTTGTATATCCTGAACCTTGGTCCACCATGATGCTTGTATCTTCTGAGCCTTGGGTGTTCACCAAGGTGCTTGTATTTTCTAAACCTTGGGTGTTCACCAAGGTGCTTGTATCTTCTAAACCTTGGGTGTTCACCAAGGTGCTTGTATCTTCTAAACCTTGGGTGTTCACCAAGGTGCTTGTATCTTCTGAGCCTTGGTCCACCATGACGCTTGTATCTTCTGAGCCTTGGTCCACCATGATGCTTCTATCTTCTGAGCCTTGGTCCACCATGATGCTTGTATCTTCTGAGCCTTGGTCCACCATGATGCTTGTATCTTCTGAGCCTTGGTCCACCATGATGCTTGTATCTTCTGAGCCTTGGTCCACCATGATGCTTGTATCTTCTGAGCCTTGGTCCACCATGATGCTTGTATCTTCTGAGCCTTGGTCCACCATGATGCTTGTATCTTCTGAGCCTTGGTCCACCATGATGCTTGTATCTTCTGAGCCTTGGTCCACCATGATGCTTGTATCTTCTGAGCCTTGGTCCACCATGATGCTTGTATCTTCTGAGCCTTGGTCCACCATGATGCTTGTATCTTCTGAGCCTTGGTCCACCATGATGCTTGTATCTTCTGAGCCTTGGTCCACCATGATGCTTGTATCTTCTGAGCCTTGGTCCACCATGATGCTTGTATCTTCTGAGGCTTGGTCCACCATGATGCTTGTATCTTCTGAACCTTGCTCTACCATGATGCTTGTGTCTTCTGAGCCTTGAGTGTTCATCAAGGTGCTTGTATCTTCTAAACCTTGGTCCACCGTGACTCTTGCCTCAGTAGTAGCCTTATTGTATTGTGGAGGCTTTCCCATTGTGGGATGTCTAGATAACCTACTCCAGTCAACTCACATTATAGTCCTGACCGTCCAGACTCTGCAGAGGTTTGGTTGGATACTTAACCTTTGGAATTTAAGGCTGGAAGCAGCTCATGACTTGGAATGTTTGGGCCTAGTCCTAGACACAGCTCAGGGCAGAGTTGTTCTTCCCCAGGAGAAACTCCAAACCTTGCTCCCAGACTTGTACTCTTCTATCTAGGAGTTGCCTGACTCCCATTCACCCAGTTGCACTCCAAAACCCTCCAACACAACATCTTTTGTGGAGGTCAATCCATTCCTTGGACAGAACAATCTGCCTGGTGCTGAGGACCAGGATGTCCCTGGCTTGGTGACTCACGAAGTCTTCTTTCTGATCCCTTGTAAAATCCTCATAGTGGAATCCATCTTGTTCAGCTGGGGAGGAGTCCTGGACACGTTTTTGGTGCAGGGACTAGGACGTTGGAAGGATCTTGTCTTCTGGTCAACATTCTGACAAGCAAACGTTTTCAGAATTGCCTCTATATCTGAAGGTATTCCAGGGCTTTTTTCATAGGTGGGGATGCCAGAGGTGGACCACCTGACCTTCATGGGTAAGCTTACAGCAAACTGGGCAGGTTTCTCGCCAGGTACAGGGATCCTCTAGCAAAGCCGTCTCCAAACTTTCTAAAAGGGTCATATTACCACCCTGCTTTGCTAGGCATCACTAATAAGCCCAGATTCTGAGGGACAGATCCATCTCTGATCTTACTAAAAGTTAGGAAGTCTACATCTTTCACAGTTATCAGCATACTGCAGGTACAGTTTGGCTACAAAACTGAGGCATGCTGGGAGTAGGAGTTATCCTGGGCTGGCCTACAATTGTTTTGTGTGCCAGTGTCCAGTCCTCCGGTTGGCAGCAGTGTAACCCGACAGTATATGACTCCATGTGTCCTTCAATGGACTGTAAAAAAAAAAAGAGAAAGGATTTTAGGTAGAATATACAGTGGGGAAAAATAATGATTGTCTCCCCTGCAGATGGTGTAAGTTTTGCCCACTTACATAGAAATGAAGGGTCTGTAATTTTTATCATAGGTGTATTTTATATGATAGAGACAGAATATCAACCAAAAATCCAGAAAAATCACACAATACAAATGTTATTAATGGAGTTGCAGTTCAGGTAGTAAAATAAGTGATCCCCAAGCAAAACATGACTTAGTAGTTGGTGGAGAAACCCTTGTTGGCAATCACAGAGGTCAGACGTTTCTTGTACTTGGTGACCAGGTTTGAACACATCTCCACTCTTCTTTACAGATCTTCTCTAAATCCTTAAGGTTTCTTGGCTGTCTCTTGACAACTGGAAGTTTCAGCTCCCTCCATACATTTTCTATAGGATCAAGGTCTGGAGACTGACCAGGCCACTCCATGACCTTAATGTGCTTCTTCTTGGGTCACTCCCTTGTTGCCTTGCGGGATGTTTTGGGTCATTGTCATGCTGGAAGACCCATCCATGACCCATCTTCAGTGTTCTGGGTGAGGGAAGAAGGTTCAAATTCAAGATTTTACAATACATGGCCCCGTCCATTGGCCGCTCAATGCGGAAAGTCAGCCTGTACCTTTAGCAGAGAAACAACCCCAAAGCATCACGTTCCCACCTCAATGTGTGACTGTAGGGATGATGTGTGACTGTAGGGATGATGTGTGACTGTAGGGATGATGTGTGACTGTAGGGATGATGTGTGACTGTAGGGATGATGTGTGACTGTAGGGATGATGTGACTGTAGGTATGGTGTCCTTAGGGTCATAGTCAGCATTTTTCTTCCTCCAAACACGGCGAGTCGCATTGATGCCAAAGAGCTGAATTTTGGTCTCATCTGACCACAGAACTTTCTCCCAACCCTTCTCTGAATCATTTAGATGTTCAGACATTCCTCTACATGTGTCTTCCTGAGGAGGGGACCTTGCGGGGGCTGCAGGATTTCAATCCATGGCAGCGTATTGTGTTACCAATGGTTTGTTTGGTGACTGTGGTCCCAAATGCCTTGAGATCCTTCACAAGCTCCTCCCATGTAGTTCTGGGTTGATCCCTCACTTTTCTCATGACCATCCTCACCCCATGAGGAGAAATATTACATGGAGCTCCAGACCGAGGGCAATTGATGGTTATTTTGTATTTCTTCTATTTGTGAATAATCGCTCTAACAGTTGTCTCCTCCTCACCAAGCTTCTTGCTGATGGTCTTGTAGCCCATTCCAGCCTTGTGCAGGTCTACAATAAGAATTTGTAAAATTCACATGAAAACTAATCTCACAAACGTAAAACAAAGATACTGCACACCTGAATGCTTGGATAGAAGACTAAATAATTGTATACAAATAACGGTGCACTGTCTCTTCAAATTACCCACACATATAAATGGTACAATGCGTCCAGTGCAATAATACAATAGTAAATGTGCCAACCCACACCATGCAAATGTGAAACACAACAATCTTGTGAATCGTGGCCACTTATCGGAACTTTAGACCCACCAAAATGAAGAGGTCTAAAGCGCTCGGTGATAAAAGTCACCAGATCCGGCCACCACAGAAATAGCTCTGCTTCTGGGAGTGTAATGGTCAATTGCTGCAGATTAGGGTGATCCCAAGCCGGGTCATATTCTTAAGGTAAGCCCCACAAAAAAGAAGAGGAATCCATAGTGCATTATCCTCAAACGGAATGCTATTTATTAGATAGGGATGTAGTCACAAAGTTAATGTATACAATCCAGCATTTGTGATGACGTTGGCACCAAAGCTCTGCCCCTACGCGTTTCGTCCATGTAGAAGTTTTCAGGGGAAATGGCATTGCGTGTTTTGTGTCGGCACATTCACTGTTGTATTATTGCACTGGATGTACTGTATCATTTAATGACACAGTGCCCCCATATTTGTATACAATTATTCTTTAATTATCTCTTGTCTCCTCTTTAATTGTCTTGTCTCTTCATTTTTCAGTGGCTCAGAAGGTGGTCGCCCTCCGTAAGAAGCAGCAACTTTCCATTGGTCCATGTAAATCTCTCCCCAATTCCCCAAGCCACTCCTCCGTGTCTGCTGCCACCATTCCATCCATGCACATTAACCAGGTAAGAGGACGAGTCGGCGTCCATTATGAACAATCATTTAGGAAGCAATTAAATCCATTTTCTTTATGAAAATAATTTGAAATGACAACACACTAAAATCGAGGTGCAAACAGCTTTCATTGCCCCCTCCCCCCACAGCCTGTATGGCAGAGGTCCTACCCCTTGTCTGCTTCTTCCCTTCCCACCATATTTTGGCTTCCCCATCACTATGATGGGCTGTCTTTCTGGCCAATAGGGATGCATGGGAGGGGCATGGGCAAACTCAGCCGCTACCTGGGGTTAAAAAGTAATTTGAATATATTAACATGCAGCTGACATCTGTATGTGAGTATGCCAGATATCAGACTCTTGGCCGGGAGGGCGGTCCTGAGAGCCTTCACTGAGGACCTTCCCTGAGAGCCTTCACTGAGGACCTTCCCTGAGAGCCTTCACTGAGGACCTTCCCTGAGAGCCTTCCCTGAGAGCCTTCCCTGAGAGCCTTCCCTGAGAGCCTTCCCTGAGGGCCTTCCCTGAGAGCCTTCAGTGAGGGCCCTCTCTGAGGACCTTCTCTGAGGACCTTCCCTGAGGACCTTCCCTGAGGACCTTCCCTGAGGACCTTCCCTGAGGACCTTCCCTGAGGGCCTTCCCTGAGAGCCTTCCCTGAGGACCTTCCCTGAGGGCCTTCCCTGAGGGCCTTCCCTGAGGACCTTCCATGAGGGCCTTCCCTGAGGGCCTTCACTGACGACCTTCCCTGACGACCTTCCCTGACGACCTTCCCTGAGAGCCTTCACTGAGGACCTTCCCTGAGAGCCTTCACTGAGGACCTTCCCTGAGAGCCTTCACTGAGGACCTTCCCTGAAAGCCTTCACTGAGGACCTTCCCTGAGAGCCTTCACTGAGGACCTTCCCTGAGAGCCTTCACTGAGGACCTTCCCTGAGAGCCTTCACTGAGGACCTTCCCTGAGAGCCTTCACTGAGGACCTTCCCTGAGAGCCTTCACTGAGGACCTTCCCTGAGAGCCTTCACTGAGGACCTTCCCTGAGAGCCTTCCCTGAGGACCTTCCCTGAGAGCCTTCACTGAGGACCTTCCCTGAGAGCCTTCACTGAGGACCTTCCCTGAGGACCTTTCCTGAGGACCTTCTCTGAGGACCTTCCCTGAGGACCTTCCCTGAGGACCTTCCCTGAGGGCCTTCCCTGAGGGCCTTCACTGACGACCTTCACTGACGACCTTCACTGACGACCTTCCCTGACGACCTTCCCTGAGAGCCTTCACTGAGGACCTTCCCTGAGAGCCTTCACTGAGGACCTTCCCTGAGAGCCTTCACTGAGGACCTTCCCTGAGGACCTTTCCTGAGAGCCTTCTCTGAGGACCTTCTCTGAGGACCTTCTCTGAGGACCTTGCCTGAGGACCTTGCCTGAGGGCCTTTGCTATGGGCCTTTACGGAGGGCGCTGAGGGCCTTTACAGAGGGCGCTGAGAGCCTTCGCTAAGAGCCTTCGCTGAGGGCCTTTACTGAGGGCGCTGAGAGCCTACGCTAAGGGCCTTTACTGAGGGCGCTGAGAGCCTTCGCTGAGGGCTTTTACTGAGGGCGCTGAGAGCCTTCACTGAGGACCTTCCCTGAGAGCCTTCACTGAGGACCTTCCCTGAGAGCCTTCACTGAGGACCTTCCCTGAGAGCCTTCACTGAGGACCTTCCCTGAGGACCTTCCCTGAGAGCCTTCCCTGAGAGCCTTCCCTGAGGACCTTCACTGAGGACCTTCTCTGAGGACCTTCTCTGAGGACCTTCTCTGAGGACCTTCTCTGAGGACCTTCTCTGAGGACCTTGCCTGAGGACCTTCCCTGAGGGCCTTCGCTATGGGCCTTTACGGAGGGCGCTGAGGGTCTTTACAGAGGGCGCTGAGAGCCTTCGCTGAGGGCCTTTACTGAGGGCGCTGAGAGCCTACGCTAAGGGCCTTTACTGAGGGCGCTGAGAGCCTTCGCTGAGGGCCTTTACTGAGGGCGCTGAGAGCCTTCGCTGAGGGCCTTTACTGAGGGCGCTGAGAGCCTTCGCTGAGGGCCTTTACTGAGGGCGCTGAGAGCCTTTACTGAGGGCGCTGAGATCCTTCGCTGGGAGAACTTCGCTGAGAGTGCCTGAGGGCGCTCAGAGCCTTCACTAAGGCTGGAGGAGAATTCAGTTGTATAATTGGGTTATGGGATTTCAAGGAGATGGGGCTTGTAGTGGGTTTGGCAGGGTGGGGGTGTGGTTAGAGGAGGCAGAATGATGTCTGCTCTATGACTATGTTAACAGAAGCTCACCATTTGAGTGAGTGGTGGGACATTGGAATAGACAATGTCTGGAGAACGGCTGTAAACACTCACCTCATCCCCCCACCCCCCTCGCACATGCATGTCACTGCATCTCAATGTATAGAAATGATGTCAGACAAGCCATGACATATGTCAGGCAGTTGATGGGGAAATGCTGGCAAGCTGCCGGGGATGATTGTCATTCATTCGGTGGTCGCGGTTCAATAGACATCATGATGGGATTTTATGGTTTGGATTGTTTTTTTTTGGTTTTTTTCGTGTAAATAAAGTTTTTATTGGTCATACAAATACAGCTGTGCAGTGTGTACCCGGCACCCCAGAATGCTGCCATGAATGAAAGGCAGTGAGTGTGCCGGTCTGTACTCGTCCTTGTATTCAGGGAATGGGTTGTATGGCGGTGGGGGGTGGCAGACCGGTTGTTCCTTCTTTGTAAATATACCGATCATCATGAGACCAGATAATGATGTCATCCAGGCAGAGGGCTGAGCTCGGCCTGTACTATGCTGCAGAATGTTCTTCTATTGTGTTTGTTCTCCAATAACCTTATCCAATGTATCTATTTTATTCTATGTAGGCCACCAATGGTGCCGGAACATTCAGTGACTACTCCTCCTCCGTTCCCTCTACTCCCAGTATAAGCCAACGTGAACTGCGTATCGAGACCATCGCAGCCTCCAGTACACCAACCCCAATACGCAAGCAAAGCAAGCGCCGTTCCAACATCTTTACAGTAAGTACCTTGTGTGAGATTACCAGAACACCCAGCTTTCCTTCTGGGATTGGGGGGAGGGTGTAACCAAGGGCCACAGTGAAGCCTCGCTAGGATCAGGAAAAATTATAACCAAGGGCCATAGTGATCATCTAGAGCAGTGACACCACACCAGAGTAACAGACTTCTACAGTAGTCTGCAGAGAGAGAGACCACACCGAAGAGTGAGAGACATCTAGTCTGGAGAGAGAGAGACCACACCGAAGAGTGAGAGACATCAAGTCTGGAGAGAGAGACCACACCGAAGAGTGAGAGACATCTAGTCTGGAGAGAGAGACCACACCGAAGAGTGAGAGACATCTAGTCTGGAGAGAGAGAGACCACACCGAAGAGTGAGAGACATCTAGTCTGGAGAGAGAGACCACATGGAAGAGTGAGAGACATCTAGTCTGGAGAGAGAGACCACACCGAAGAGTGAGAGACATCTAGTCTGGAGAGAGAGACCACATGGAAGAGTGAGAGACATCTAGTCTGGAGAGAGAGACCACACCGAAGAGTAAGAGACATCTAGTCTGGAGAGAGAGACCACACCGAAGAGTGAGAGACATCTAGTCTGGAGAGAGAGACCACACCGAAGAGTGAGAGACATCTAGTCTGGAGAGAGAGACCACACCGAAGAGTGAGAGACATCTAGTCTGGAGAGAGAGACCACACCGAAGAGTAAGAGACATCTAGTCTGGAGAGAGAGACCACACCGAAGAGTGAGAGACATCTAGTCTGGAAAGAGAGACCACACCGAAGAGTAAGAGACATCTAGTCTGGAGAGAGAGACCACACCGAAGAGTGAGAGACATCTAGTCTGGAAAGAGAGACCACACCGAAGAGTGAGAGACATCTAGTCTGGAGAGAGAGACCACACAGAAGAGTGAGAGACATCTAGTCTGGAGAGAGAGACCACACCGAAGAGTGAGAGACATCTAGTCTGAAGAGAGAGACCACACCGAAGAGTAAGAGACATCTAGTCTGGAGAGAGAGACCACACGGAAGAGTGAGAGACATCTAGTCTAGAGAGAGAGACCACACAGGAGAGAAAGAGACATCTAGTCTGGAGAGAGAGACCACACCGAAGAGTGAGAGACATCTAGTCTGGGGAAAGAGACCACACCGAAGAGTGAGAGACATCTAGTCTGGAGAGAGAGACCACACCGAAGAGTGAGAGACATCTAGTCTGGAGAGAGAGACCACACGGAAGAGTGAGAGACATCTAGTCTGGAGAAAGAGACCACACGGAAGAGTGAGAGACATCTAGTCTGGAGAGAGAGACCACACGGAAGAGTGAGAGACATCTAGTCTGGAGAGAGAGACCACACCGGAGAGTAAGAGACATCAAGTCTGGAGAGAGAGACCACACCGAAGAGTAAGAGACATCTAGTCTGAAGAGAGAGACCACACCGAAGAGTAAGAGACATCTAGTCTGAAGAGAGAGACCACACCGAAGAGTAAGAGACATCTAGTCTGGAGAGAGAGATCACACCAAAGAGTGAGAGACATCTAGTCTGGAGAGAGAGATCACACCAAAGAGTGAGAGACATCTAGTCTGGAGAGAGAGATCACACCAGAGAGTAAGAGACATCTAGTCTGAAGAGAGAGACCACACCGAAGAGTGAGAGACATCTAGTCTGGAGAGAGAGACCACACCGAAGAGTGAGAGACATCTAGTCTGGGGAAAGAGACCACACCGAAGAGTGAGAGACATCTAGTCTGGAGAGAGAGACCACACCGAAGAGTGAGAGACATCTAGTCTGGAGAGAGAGACCACACCAAAGAGTGAGAGACATCTAGTCTGGAGAGAGAGACCACACCGAAGAGTGAGAGACATCTAGTCTGGAGAGAGAGATCACACCAGAGAGTAACAGACATCTAGGCTGGAGAGAGACACCACACCGTAGAGCAAGGGTAGGCAACCTCGGCCCCCCAGCTGTGGTGAAACTACAAATCCCATCATGCCTCTGCCTCTAGGAGATTGCTTGTGTTTGTCAGGGTCTTGCAATGTCTCATGGGACTTGTAGTTTCAAAACAGCTGGAGGGCCGAGGTTGCCGACCCCTGCCGTAGAGTAACCGGCATCTAGTCTCCAGAGAGCCCACACCAGAAAGTAACCAACGTCTAGTCTTGAGAGAGACCACACTGTAGAGTAAACGACATATAGTCTGATCTCGAGAAAGACCACACTGGAGAGTAACCGCCATCTAGTCTGGAGAGAGAGAGACTACACCGGAAAGTAACCGACATCTAGTCTGGAGAGAGAGACCACACTGCAGAGTAACCGACATCTAGTCTGGAGAGAGAGAGAGACTACACCGGAAAGTAACCGACATCTAGTCTGGAGAGAGAGACCACACTGGAGAGTAACCGACATCTAGTCTGGAGAGAGAGACCACACTGGAGAGTAACCAACATCTAGTCTGGAGAGAGAGACCACACTGGAGAGTAACCAACATCTAGTCTGGAGAGAGAGACCACACTGGAGAGTAACTGACATCTAGTCTGGAGAGAGAGACCACACTGGAGAGTAACCGACATCTAGTCTGGAGA
The DNA here is from genome assembly GCA_037952925.1 of Lithobates clamitans. Classification (NCBI taxonomy): domain Eukaryota; kingdom Metazoa; phylum Chordata; class Amphibia; order Anura; family Ranidae; genus Lithobates; species Lithobates clamitans. Next base: position 58,750 of record JBBGZY010002722.1, read on the forward strand.
GAGAAACCACACTGGAGAGTAACCGACATCTAGTCTGGAGAGAGAGACCACACCGGAGAGTAACTGACATCTAGTCTGGAGAGAGAGACCACACTGGAGAGTAACCGACATCTAGTCTGGAGAGAGAGACCACACTGGAGAGTAACCGACATCTAGTCTGGAGAGAGAGACCACACTGGAGAGTAACCGACATCTAGTCTGGAGAGAGAGACCACACTGGAGAGTAACCGACATCTAGTCTGGAGAGAGAGACCACACTGGAGAGTAACCGGCATCTAGTCTGGAGAGCGAGACCACACTGGAGAGTAACCGACATCTTGACTGGAGAGTAACCGACATCTTGTCTGGAGAGAGAGACCACACTGGAGAGTAACCGACATCTAGTCTGGAGAGAGAGAGACCACACTAGAGAGTAACAGACACCACACCAGAGAGTAAAAGACATCTAGTCTGGAGAGAGAGAGACCACACCAGACACAGTAAGGTACCACGCATCTACACCAGGGAGGAGAGAAAACACAGTGGAGAGTAATGAACTTCCAGACCAGAGAAAGAGAAGTAGCATTGGGGAGTGACACAATTCTAGACCAAAGAGAAAAACCACCCCGCAGAGTAACAGACCTCGGTAATCACACTGGAGAAGACCACACATCTAGGCTGAAGAGAGGAATCACACCAAAGAGTAACCGAAATCCAGACCAAAGAGGAAATAACCACTTGAAGGAGTAACAGAAATCTAGAATCGAGAGGGGAACCACCCCAGACGGTAATCTAGATCAGAGAAACCACACGAGAGTAGTGCATGTCTACACTGGAGAGAGCAATCACACTGAAGAGTAACAAATGTAGACCAGAGAGAGAGAGAAAACGCAACTAGACTGAAGAGAGAGGAACTACACCAGAGTGGAACCCACATAAAGACTATGGAGGAGTCCTACTGGAGCGTAACAGACATCTAGACACTAGAGAAGAACCACACCAGAGGGTAATACTTATCTAGACCTGAGAGGAGAACCATACTGGAGAGTAATGTACATCTGGCCCAGAGAGGGAAAGTGCACTGGACAGCATATCTATCTCAGAAGGTTAAAACATGCAGAAAAGTAACATAAATCTGAACCAAGCAAATGAAACGCACTGAAGAGTGACACATTTCTAGTCCAAAGAGAGGTACCATGCCGGAGAGTAACACACATCCAGAATAGAGAGAGGAACAACACTGGAGAGTATCACGCATGCAGAACAAAATGAAAAGCACTGAAGAGTAATATAAATCTAGACTGGAGAGATGTACCACACCGGAGCGTAACACATGTTGAATCCAGAGAGAGGAACTATGCCGGTGAGTTTTATAAATCTAGACTGAGGAGATGAACCCCACCGGAGAGTAACACATGTCTAATTCAGAGAGGGACCATGCCGGGGAGTATCATAAATCTTGACTGAATAGAGGAACCATACCTCATAAAACACATCGAGACTGGGGAGAAAGAGACACCACTCTGGAACAATAAGCTTGTAGAACGGAGAGAAGAACCTAATCCAAAACCTGGACCCAAGAGAGGAGCTTAATAAAATCTCGTATATGTAGACCGGAAAGAGGAACCAAATGAAAAATAATAAACATCTAGGTAGAAGGATCACTTTGGAGAGCATAGGACCCCTTCTAGAAAACACACTCAAGCCGCTTACAGACATGCATTGCACACTCATTACCAAACCTGAGATGGTTGTCCCACAGGAGTGTGACCTGAGAGCCACGAATAGGACATTGTAGGTCCCGTTGTAGACGGGTTGTGTTGGGGGAAGTTAGAGCCCTTTTCTGTAATTGTCTTCATCAGAACTTACGTTTCTTTTCTTTTGTTTGTTTTTTTTATTGTGGCTGTTTTGTGGTGATGTGCACTTTGTACCATCCAAGTGATGCCGATACACAACAGGCTTTCTGATACCAACTGTTTATTTGTTTCCTTTTTTTTTTATCTTTGTTTTGTGTTCAATAATGGAGGGAAGGGCTGCCCACCGGTCCTCCTTCCCTTATTGGCCTCATGATTCCCCTTCATACACTGAGCTAGGACTCTCCTGCCAGGCTCAGCACATCATCAGGAGGGCGGACATCACTTATTAGTATGTTTTATAAGGAGCCCAGCACTGCCTCTGAGAACCAGCCTGGCATCGAAACCCATAACAGCTGGCAAAGCTCTTCCTCCTCTTTTTATGGGTGCTCCACCTTCAGATGACCTAAATATAATGCTGACTCCCGGCTTCAGTGAAGGGTTTTATCAGCCAGGCGAGCTGCATGATTGTCTGCCTGAGGACATACACAGCAGAGACGTGTTTATTAAAGTCAGATAATATCCAACGATCGGCATAGTCAGAGGGAAGGTTGGTTCGATGTGTCCCACCTTTACCAGTTACATTTCCTATTCACTAATAATTTAAATTGGAGCCTCGTCCTCCATTCTGTCAGACATATTTGGGTTGGGACCAGTACTGATGTTTTGGCACAATTTACAAGAGAATCGGCTAAAGTTAGTTGAAGGGATAATTAGAGCACAGTGAAAGGGGTAATTATATTTGGTGAGAACTGGAGTAAACCATAATTGATGTTCAACGGGGGATGGTAATGAGAGCAGAAGTTGAGTGGTGGGAAGGCCACACTAAGACAAATGTCTACAAAACTGAAGAGTCCTATGTTTTGGTGAAGATAAACTTTAGTTTTAATAGGATTGGGGAAAGGGTAACATTGGCTGGAATAGGATTGGAGGAAGGGTAACATTGTCTGGAATAGGATTGGAGGAAGGGTAACATTGGCTGGAATAGGATTGGAGGAAGGGTAACATTGGCTGAAATAGGATTGGAGGAAAGGTAACATTGGCTGGAATGGGATTGGAGGATGGGTAGCATTGGCTGGGATGGGATTGGAGGAAGGGTAACATTGGCTGGAATGGGATTGGAGGAAGGGTAGCATTGGCTGGGATGGGATTGGAGGAAGAGTAACATTGGCCTTGGATGGGGTTGGAGAAAGGGTAACATTGGCTGGGATGGGATTGGAGGAAGAGTAACATTGGCTGGAATGGGATTGGAGGAAGGGTAACATTGGCTGGGATGGGACTGGAGGAAGAGTAACATTGGCCTTGGATGGGATTGGAGGAAGGGTAACATTGGCTGGGATGGCATTAGAGGAAGAGTAACATTGGCTGGGATGGGACTGGAGGAAGAGTAACATTGGCCTTGGATGGGATTGGAGGAAGGGTAACATTGGCTGGGATGGGATTGGAGGAAGGGTAAAATTGGCTGGAATGGGATTGGAGGAAAAGTAACATTGGCTGGAATGGGATTAGAGGAAGAGTAACATTGGCTGGGATGGGACTGGAGGAAGAGTAACATTGGCTGGGATGGGACTGGAGGAAGAGTAACATTGGCCTTGGATGGGATTGGAGGAAGGGTAACATTGGCTGGCTGGAAGAGGATTGGAGGAAGGGTAACATTGGCTGGGATGGGATTGGAGGAAGGGTAACCTTGGCTGGGATGGGATTGGAGGAAGGGTAACATTGGCTAGAATGGGATTGGAGGAAGGGTAGCATTGGCTGGAATGGGATTGGAGGAAGGGTAACATTGGCTGCAATGGGATTGGAGGAAGGGTAACATTGGTTGGAATGGGATTGGAGGAAAAGTAACATTGGCTAGGATGGGATTGGAGGAAAAGTAACATTGGCTGGGATGGGACTGGAGGAAGAGTAACATTGGCCTTGGATGGGATTGGAGGAAGAGTAACATTGGCTGGGATGGGATTGGAGGAAAAGTAACATTGGCTGGAATGGGATTAGAGGAAGAGTAACATTGGCTGGAATGGGATTGGAGGAAGAGTAACATTGGCTGGGATGGGATTGGAGGAAAAGTAACATTGGCTGGGATGGGACTGGAGGAAGAGTAACATTGGCTGGGATGGGACTGGAGGAAGAGTAACATTGGCCTTGGATGGGATTGGAGGAAGGGTAACATTGGCTGGGATGGGATTGGAGGAAGAGTAACATTGGCTGGGATGGGATTGGAGGAAAAGTAACATTGGCTGGGATGGGACTGGAGGAAGAGTAACATTGGCCTTGGATGGGATTGGAGGAAGGGTAACATTGGCTGGGATGGGATTGGAGGAAGAGTAACATTGGCTGGGATGGGATTGGAGGAAAAGTAACATTGGCTGGGATGGGACTGGAGGAAGAGTAACATTGGCTGGGATGGGACTGGAGGAAGAGTAACATTGGCCTTGGATGGGATTGGAGGAAGGGTAGCATTGGCTGGGATGGGATTGGAGGAAGGGTAACATTGGCTGGGATGGGATTGGAGGAAGGGTAACATTGGCTGGAATGGGATTGGAGGAAGGGTAGCATTGGCTGGGATGGGATTGGAGGAAGAGTAACATTGGCCTTGGATGGGGTTGGAGGAAGGGTAACATTGGCTGGGATGGGATTGGAGGAAGAGTAACATTGGCTGGAATGGGATTGGAGGAAGGGTAACATTGGCTGGGATGGGACTGGAGGAAGAGTAACATTGGCCTTGGATGGGATTGGAGGAAGGGTAACATTGGCTGGGATGGCATTAGAGGAAGAGTAACATTGGCTGGGATGGGACTGGAGGAAGAGTAACATTGGCCTTGGATGGGATTGGAGGAAGGGTAACATTGGCTGGGATGGGATTGGAGGAAGGGTAAAATTGGCTGGAATGGGATTGGAGGAAAAGTAACATTGGCTGGAATGGGATTGGAGGAAAAGTAACATTGGCTGGAATGGGATTAGAGGAAGAATAACATTGGCTGGGATGGGGCTGGAGGAAGAGTAACATTGGCTGGGATGGGACTGGAGGAAGAGTAACATTGGCCTTGGATGGGATTGGAGGAAGGGTAACATTGGCTGGCTGGAAGAGGATTGGAGGAAGGGTAACATTGGCTGGGATGGGATTGGAGGAAGGGTAACCTTGGCTGGGATGGGATTGGAGGAAGGGTAACATTGGCTGGAATGGGATTGGAGGAAGGGTAGCATTGGCTGGAATGGGATTGGAGGAAGGGTAACATTGGCTGCAATGGGATTGGAGGAAGGGTAACATTGGTTGGAATGGGATTGGAGGAAAAGTAACATTGGCTGGGATGGGATTGGAGGAAAAGTAACATTGGCTGGGATGGGACTGGAGGAAGAGTAACATTGGCCTTGGATGGGATTGGAGGAAGGGTAACATTGGCTGGGATGGGATTGGAGGAAGAGTAACATTGGCTGGAATGGGATTGGAGGAAGAGTAACATTGGCTGGGATGGGATTGGAGGAAGGGTAACATTGGCTGGAATGGGATTAGAGGAAGAGTAACATTGGCTGGGATAGGATTGGAGGAAGGGTAACATTGGCTGGGATGGGTTTGGAGGAAGGGTAACATTGGCTGGAATGGGATTGGAGGAAGAGTAACATTGGCTGGAATGGGATTGGAGGAAGAGTAACATTGGCTGGAATGGGATGAAGGTGGAATGGGGAGTAGAGTTTAAATGAAATGTTGATATCTGCAGGAAGAACTGTGTTTTAGGTGATTTGATGGTGGAGATCCCGTGTAGTTGTGCTCTGTCATCTCTCCCCCACCCGCTCCAGACTGTCACAGAACATCTCCATATGTCCTGGAACAGTTTCTGCCAAATTGTATCTGCTCTAGGGGGTCTTCCATAGTAGTCCCAATCAGAGCGATCCTCATATCAGCCCAGACATGCCGCCCTCCACAATTCTCAATGCTCCCACTAAACAAGTATACCTGTCTGGTCTCCTCACTCTCCTCTTCTCTCTTCTTTCTTATTTCTCTCTCCTCTCTTCTCTCACTTCTCTCCTCTTCTCTCACTTCTCTCCTCTTCTCTCACTTCTCTTCTCTTCCCTCCCTTCCGATCTTGTCTCCCCTCCCTCCCCCTCTTCTCTTTCTCTTCCTCCCCTTTTCTTTCCTCCTCATTCCCATCTTCTCTTCCTTTTCTTCTTCCTCTTTCTCTTCCTCCCTCTTTTCCCTACCTTCTCCCCCCTTTCTTCTCTCTTTTCTTTTTGCCCCTGATATGGGTGTCTCCCGGGTTGGGCTCTGGCAGTGCTGTGATGGATGTTCAGCTCAGTGTTGTGGTTTCCCTCCATCCACCCGCCATCTTCCATCTTCATGGGTTGAATGTTCGTGTCATGGCCATCCCTGTATATATTGATAAGACGATGTCGGCCTGTCATTGGTCACAGTGATGTGTCAATGTGAGAGTCTCCTCTCTCTCTCTCGTCCCTTTTCTGTACTGGAACCTTTCACCTTTTCTAGACTGGGACCTTTCAGAGGCTTCCGCTGGCTCCTCTGCCACCTCCTCAGAGTCGTGTGTCTGTCCTGCGCAAGTATCTGACTGCTCACTCAACCAACTGCCCCTGAGTGGTGGCCTTACACCCCATCTTCCTCCCTCCTGTGGGGTAGAGACTGAACGGAACTATACGGGACATCCCCTCCTCCTCCTCTTCTTCCTCCTCCGTGCCTGGGCAGGCGCCGCTGAGTGCTGGAGACCCTCCGCCCTGCAGCCTGCACGGAGCCACCACACCACCACCACCACCACCTCCTCCTCCTCCTCTTCCCATAGCCTTGGAAAAGACATGGAGACTTGGATGTGGGGGATCCACGTGGGAACCCCCACCCCCACCCCATCTTCTTGACATGCTGCTGTTTCTTCTTCCTGTCTGAATGTAATCCTTGTGCTGTGTATCTCCATGGAAGCACTTTTCTGGAGCCAGCGTTTCTTGCGGATTGTACTTTTCCTGCACCTGCCGCCTGTACATAGAGAGATCGATCGCAGACTCACCGGCCATCTATAATGCTGTTTTGTACTAGATTTCTTCTCTTCATTCTTGAATTCTGTTCTGGTGACAGTCTGTATTCAATAAACGGATTGGAATGGATCTGTCTGCCTGTGTCTGTCCCCTTCATGCATGTGACATTCCATGCTTCTCTCCCAGCAGGATTCCCGCTGCCGCAAAGGATAGGGGGGAAAACGCAGGGCCAGTGTGGGTGGGGTGCCGGTGCTCGGCCTGCACCGCCGCCTGTGTGTGTGCTGTGGTCCTTCCTCTCCCCCGAGTATGTGCTGTCCTTCTCCTTCCTCTCCCCGAGTATGTGCTGTCCTTCTCCTTCCTGTCCCCAAAATATTTGCTGTCCTTCTCCTTCCTCTCCCCCGAGTGTGTGCCGTCCTTCACCTTCCCCGAGTGTGTGCTGTCCTTCTCCTTCCTGTCCCCAAAATATTTGCTGTCCTTCTCCTTCCTCTCCCCTCAAATGTGTGTGCCGTCCTTCACCTTCCTCTCCCCCGAGTGTGTGCCATCCTTCACCTTCCTCTCCCCCGAGTGTGTGCCGTCCTTCACCTTCCTCTCCCCACCCCCCCAAGTGTGTACCTTCCTTTACCCTCCTCTCCCCACCCCCCCAAGTGTGTACCTTCCTTTACCCTCCGCTCCCCTGTGCGCGTGTCGTCGTCTTTCCTCTCCCCCTTGCATGTGTCGTCCTTCACCTTCCTCTCTCCCCGTGCGTGTGTCGTCCTTCACCTTCCTCTCTCCCTGTGCGTGTGATTTCCTCCTCTCTCCTTTCCTCCTTGCGTGTCGTCGTCCTCCCTCTCCCCCCAGTGCGTGTGTCGTCCTCCTCCCTCTCCCCCGTGCGCGTGTCGTCCTTCCTTTCCTCTGTGTGCGTGTCGTCCTCCTTCCTCTCCACCGTGTGTGTATGCATCTCCCCCCAATCCCTTTCCTGTCCTGTGTGTGTGCGTCCCCCCAATTCCTCCCCACTTCCTGTCCTGTGTGGCGTGGGTGTGCGCACAGCTCCCTCCTGTACCATTGTAATGTGTGGCTGTATCTTGTTCTCTTCCAGTCTCGGAGGGGCGCAGAGGTGGACAGAGAGAAGAGAGCCCCGGATTGTAAATCTGAGAGTGTTGGCAGTGGAAGAGCCATTCCTATCAAACAGGTGGGGTTCCCCCTGAGCGGAGCGTGTGTGCGTGTGTTTTGGGGGGAGTAGAGAGGGCAGGTAGCTCCTTGTAACGTTGCGGCGTCAGCCGGAATCCCGCCTGTGTCACCGCACACTCAATGCTCTGTGTTTGTGGGCCGTCATGTTGCTTTGTACATCTGCTTTACCTGTGTGAGAATACTGCTCATAATCTGTGTGGGGGAGGGGAGGGGGGCTAGATTGTGGGGGAAGGGTACACCTTTCATTGCCTGCTGTGGTCTCCATCTATGAACCTATTGATGGGAATTGTCTGTAGCAACCAACCAGATTCTTACAGAAAGAAGGCGGGGCCATTGTGCTGAAGGCTGCAGTCAGTAAATCTTACACCCAGAACTGAACGGGGCTTCTGAAATGCTGGCTCCATAACTCGGGGTACACGGTCATATCCGGCATTCACCAGAAATGAACCAAAACTCAACTGGTCCCAATATATTCCATAGTACATCACTTCGTCCTGGTGACTCCACAGGAAGTGATGACAGCAGATGTTCTGAACCCTCCTCACATTTCCTGTCTTGGTAACACACTAGGAGAGTCTGGGTGTGACGATGGTCCCCAGAACAGGAAGTGAGGGGGAAATCATTCCTACACATACCCTGAGAGTGCTTCTAACCCTTCCCCTAGATGTAGATTCTAATATAAACTAATCCTTCATTGTGATGTCACCGCCATATATGGACCTCACTAGCAGATTTCCCTGGCGTACCTCGGCTTCCCTTGTCGGCTTTCGGAGAGGCGGCCATGTTGTTTGTGCTGAAGATGGAGCCAATCGAGTCAGAAGACCACAAGTTAGAAGGTAAGGTGAGGGAGAAGCTCCCAGCCAGGCTGCCAATCCCGGCTTCAGACTTCTAGTGTGCCTTATTGATGGACTGTGCTACCCAGTGTTACCCAATCAGCTTCTTCTGGTCCTTCTCCATAACTTAGAATCCGGTTGGTTGTTATGGAACAAGTTTGCCCACTCTCCCCTTGGACTAATGTTCCTGGAAGGTTCCATAGTTGGGAATTCTGGGTAACGGGTTCCTGGCACAGATTAGAGCGGCTTAACTTGTCACCAGTCTGTCCAAATACAGGCCACTGGAGATGGCCAGAGAGTGACCCATCCCCTGCCACCCTCTGAGCCTCCCCATTGGTCAATGAGGCCACCCATAACATGAAGCGACCAATAGGAAGGATCAAAGGCTTGACTGGTTGTATCTCACCTAGCATTGAGGTCAGACCTGTGAGTGGTTGTATCTCACCTAGCATTGAGGTCTGCCCTGCGAGTGGTTGTATCTCACCTAGCATTGAGGTCTGACCTGTGAGTGGTTGTATCTCACCTAGCATTGAGGTCTGACCTGTGAGTGGTTGTATCTCACCTAGCATTGAGGTCTGACCTGTGAGTGGTTGTATCTCACCTAGCATTGAGGTCTGACCTGTGAGTGGTTGTATCTCACCTAGCATTGAGGTCTGCCCTGTGAGTGGTTGTATCTCACCTAGCATTGAGGTCTGCCCTGCGAGTGGTTGTATCTCACCTAGCATTGAGGTCTGACCTGTGAGTGGTTTTATCTCACCTAGCATTGAGGTCTGCCCTGTGAGTGGTTGTATCTCACCTAGCATTGAGGTCTGCCCTGCGAGTGGTTGTATCTCACCTAGCATTGAGGTCTGCCCTGCGAGTGGTTATATCTCACCTAGCATTGAGGCCTGCCCTGTGAGTGGTTGTATCTCACCTAGCATTGAGGTCTGACCTGTGAGTGGTTGTATCTCACCTAGCATTGAGGTCTGCCCTGTGAGTGGTTGTATCTCACCTAGCATTGAGGCCTGCCCTGCGAGTGGTTGTATCTCACCTAGCATTGAGGCCTGACCTGTGAGTGGTTGTATCTCACCTAGCATTGAGGCCTGCCCTGTGAGTGGTTGTATCTCACCTAGCATTGAGGTCTGACCTGTGAGTGGTTGTATCTCACCTAGCATTGAGGTCTGACCTGTGAGTGGTTGTATCTCACCTAGCATTGAGGTCTGCCCTGTGAGTGGTTGTATCTCACCTAGCATTGAGGTCTGACCTGCGAGTGGTTGTATCTCACCTAGCATTGAGGCCTGCCCTGTGAGTGGTTGTATCTCACCTAGCATTGAGGTCTGACCTGTGAGTGGTTGTATCTCACCTAGCATTGAGGTCTGCCCTGTGAGTGGTTGTATCTCACCTAGCATTGAGGCCTGCCCTGCGAGTGGTTGTATCTCACCTAGCATTGAGGCCTGACCTGTGAGTGGTTGTATCTCACCTAGCATTGAGGCCTGCCCTGTGAGTGGTTGTATCTCACCTAGCATTGAGGTCTGACCTGTGAGTGGTTGTATCTCACCTAGCATTGAGGTCTGCCCTGTGAGTGGTTGTATCTCACCTAGCATTGAGGTCAGACCTGTGAGTGGTTGTATCTCACCTAGCATTGAGGTCTGACCTGCGAGTGGTTGTATCTCACCTAGCATTGAGGCCTGACCTGTGAGTGGTTGTATCTCACCTAGCATTGAGGCCTGCCCTGTGAGTGGTTGTATCTCACCTAGCATTGAGGCCTGACCTGTGAGTGGTTGTATCTCACCTAGCATTGAGGTCTGACCTGTGAGTGGTTGTATCTCACCTAGCATTGAGGTCTGCCCTGTGAGTGGTTGTATCTCACCTAGCATTGAGGTCTGACCTGCGAGTGGTTGTATCTCACCTAGCATTGAGGCCTGACCTGTGAGTGGTTGTATCTCACCTAGCATTGAGGCCTGCCCTGTGAGTGGTTGTATCTCACCTAGCATTGAGGCCTGACCTGCGAGTGGTTGCATACTTGTCCATAGAAATAACATGACTCTTCCAATAACTTCCAGTATCCATTGCCACATGACACCAATGACATCACTGCTGTCCAGATGTGAATAATGACGTCACTGGTTATCAAATACGGGGAGTGGCTTAATTGTTTATTGGGTATGAGTGAGAGAATAGCTAATTCAGATACAAGTGATGACATCACAGCTTCCCAAATACTAGTGATGATGTCACTACTCTGATACAAAGTCACTGCGTCCAGATACTAGTGGTGATGTCACTGCGTCCAGATACTAGGGTTGATGTCATTTTTTCTCAGATACAAGTGATGACATCAGCACTTCCAGGCACTAGCGATGATGTCATTACTCAGATAAGAGTGATGACGTCACCGCTTCCCAAGTACATTACATTACAAAAGTACCAAAAGAGCAGAATTGGAGTTTTAAGGTGCAAAAAAAAAAAAAAAAATCAATGAAGATCGATATTACAAAAATATATAAATTTTATTACATAAACATAACTAAAAAAAAAAAAGAAAGAAAATAGTTCTAAAAAGGGGGGCAAATAGAGCCCCGGGGTCACATTACAAAAGAATGGTTGCCTCCACATGTTTCACCACAATCATGGCTTCTTCTGGAGCTTTTGTAGGACCTTTATACAGTACCACCCTTCAGATCACGGTTCTGAAGAATCCTCAGGGCCCCACAAGAGGTCCAATAAAGGGGTCTGTGTGCCACAAAATATGGGGGAACAATAACCCTGCAACCACACCCTGTTATAATACAAAGTTTACGAATTCATCAACTGATCCTTCTATCCTTTCCAAGACGCAAACGTCATCTGCTGACGGTGAATTTCTAGAGGACTGTGCCCCCGGAGCACTTCCTTCTCTTCCTTTACCAATCTTCCTTAACGTGGGATCGGTGTGATACCTTCAAACCAGGGAAGATCAAAGATTGTCGGCCTATCCCAAGGGATTAACCCTTTCAAACTTGGTTTGGAACCTTGCAGGTAACGGGGTGAGTGGCCACAGCATTTTTTTTTATTATGTTTATGTAATAAAATTTTTATAAAATTTTTATATTTTTGTAATATCAATTTTCATTGATATTTTTTTGCACCTTAAAATTCCAATTCTGCTCTTTTGGTATTTTTTTTAAACTCATTTAAGGGAGGTGGTGCATATAGTGAAGTCTCCACCCACTAATATTAAATTTAATTACGTCACAACTTCTCCAATACAGTTGATGATGTCACCGCTTCCCAGATACGAGTGATGACATCACTGGTCCTCATGACGGTCTGCAGTTTACTGTGATGGCCGTCACCCTCCTGAGTTGAGAAAGGAAAAGCGACCCCGAATTCCAGCAGAGTGATGGGAGCCATATTCTTATTGATTGCGGGGAGTCGCAGTTTATCCGGCTCCATCCTTCTATGAAATATGAGGGGTGTGGAGACCGAAGAGGAGAGCAACCTTCAGCAGGAGACCACCACCACCACCACGGTCTCCCATAGATTATCCTGAGGCTCCCACACTGCAGCCCCTGGATAATTGTGTTCTATATGTATATGAGGTTAGATGTCTTCCCTTTGTGCCGAGCCCCGGCACTGAACACCCAACACAGGAACCAGAGGAGAGCGACCTTCAGCAGGAGACCACCACCACCACCATGGTCTCCCATAGATTATCCAGAGGCTCCCACACTGCAGCCCCTGGATAATTGTGTTCTATATGTATATGAGGTTAGATGTCTTCCCTTTGTGCCGAGCCCCGGCACTGAACACCCAACACAGGAACCAGAGGAGAGCGACCTTCAGCAGGAGACCACCACCATGGTCTCCCATAGATTATCCAGAGGCTCCCACCCTGCAGCCCCTGGATAATCGTGTTCTATATGAGAGGTCAGATGTCTTTCTGTTGTCTGTAACAGAGCTGTGTCGAGCGTCGTCACTGAACACCCAACACAGGAACCTTGAAGAGAACCACCTTCACCTCCATGGTCTGCCTGCCATCTAAGAACAGACAAATGAGGCCACAAGGGGGAAAGGCCACCAAACCTCGACAGCTGAAGTTTAGTAAATCAAGACCATTATGAACCATGATCTTCACAGAACAAATGTATGGCCAATCAATTTACAGGATGTCTGAAATGCCATAAGTCGGCATGGACCAAATTCCTGCATCTTGATAAAGAAGGCCTCCGAGGTACTGAAAATGTGGCCCCTCAGCGCATATTCATGGTAAAAAAAAAGTTTCTCCTTTCTTAAAATGAACTAGATTATTGCGCACACAGCCCCCTTCCGTACATACCTCCCCGTTCTTACCCCACCATTCTTACCCCAACATTCAGTCAGTGCAAGCTTTCTTCCAGTTGGAGCTTACACAGGGCTGAGGTTTCTCCAAGCTACCTTGTGATTGGTGTTGGGCCAATCAACCAGTGCCAGCATTGTCACATGTGGCTGAACCAAGTGGGCGGGGAGAGAAGGGAAGGTATGTCTTACAATAAGTAAAATTATTACCGAAAAAGTCAAGAAGGTGCCCCCTTTGTATAGTTATATATATATATATATATATATATATATATATATATATATATATAGAGAGAGAGTGTATATCTCTCATACCCTACCAGCCCATAGACTTATTTACCCTTCATACCCCACCAGCCCAGCCCATAACTCATCAACCTTATATACCCTCATGCCACCAAGAGCCCAGCCCATAAACTCTATATACCCCTCATACCCCACCAGCCCATAGATTTATTTACCCTTGATACCCCACTAGCCCAACCAATCAATTTTATATACCCCACTAGCCCAAACAATCAATTTGATATATTCCTCATACCCCCACCGGCCCGTAGCCCTATTTACCCTTCATAGCCCAGCCCATCAATTCTATGTTCCCCTCATGCCTATAAGCCATCAACCTTATATATCCAAATACCACCAAGAACCCAGCCCATAAACACCATATACCCCACTAGCCCATAAACACCATATACCCCAGAAGCCCATAAACATTATATACCCCTCATACCCCACTAGCCCATAGACCTATTTACCTTTCATGCCCCACTAGCCCAGCTCATCAATTCTATATACCCCTCATACCCCCACCAGCCCATAACCCATCAACCTTATATATCCTCATGCCACCAAGAGCCCAGCCCATAAACACTATATACCCCCACCATCCCGTAGCCTTATTTACCCTTCATAGCCCAGCCTATTAATTCTATGTTCCCCTCATGCCCATAACCCATCAACCTTATATATCCAAAAGCCACCAAGAGCCCAGCTCATAAACACCATATTCCTCTCACACCCCCACCAGCCCAGCCCATAAACACTATACACCCTCTAGCCCAGCCAATCAATTCTTTATACTCCCACCAGCCCATAACCCATCAACCTTATGTACCCAAATACCACGAAGAACCCAGCCCATAAACACCATATTCCCCTCACAACCCCCCCCCCCCCCCCCACCAGCCCAGCCCATAACCCATCAACCTTATATATCCCCATACCACCAAGAGCTCAGCACATCAACCATATGTATTCCTCATACACCCATCAGCCCAATAAACCCCTCATACCCCCACCAGCACAGCTCATCAACCCTGTATACCCCTCATGCCCCCACCAGCCCATCACCCGTCAAATTTTATCCTTCATACCCCTACCAGCCTGGCCACTCAAATCTTTATATCCATTATACCCACACTGGCCCAGCCCATCAAACTTATTTAACCCTCATACCTCTACTAGCCCGGTCCACCAACCTTTTACACCCCCACCAGCCTGACCAACAACGCTATATACACCTCATTACCCCACCAGCCTGGAACAGCAACCCTATATACCTTTCATACCCCGCCCAGCCCATTACCTCTCTGTACCCATCATCCTCCCACCAGCTTGGCCCATCAACCCTATATAGCCATCAAGCCTTCATACCCCTTATGCCACTACCTCTGGCCTATCAACTTTCTGTAGCCCTCATACCTCTACCACCTCATCCCATTAGCCCTATATATTCCTCATGCACTCAGCAGCTCTGCCCATCTATCCTATGTACCTTCCTAACCCCACCCACCAGCCTGGCCCTACAACCCTGTGTACCCATCACACCCCCTAGCCCCACCCATCCATTATATGTACCCCTTATACCTTCCTAACCCCACCCATCTATTATATATACCCCTCATCCCTTTCTAACCCCACCCACCAGCCAGGCCCTTCAACCCTGTGTACCCATCACACCCCCCAGCCCCACCCATCCATTATATGTACCCCTTATACCTTCCTAACCCCACCCATCTATTATATGTACCCCTCATACCTTCCTAACCCCACCCACCAGCCTGGCCCTTCAACCCTGTGTACCCATCATACCCCCCAGCCCCACCTATCCATTATATGTACCCCTCATACCTTTCTAACCACACCCACCAACCTGACTGTCAACCCTGTGTACCCATCTGACCCCCCAGCCCCACCTATCCATTATATGTACCCCTCATACCTTCCTAACCCCACCCACCAGCCTGGCCCTTCAACCCTGTGTACCCATCATACCCCCCAGCCCCACCCATCCATTATATGTACCCCTCATACCTTCCTAACCCCACCCACCAGCCTGGCCCTTCAACCCTGTGTACCCATCATACCCCCCAGCCCCACCCATCCATTATATGTACCCCTCATACCTTCCTAACCCCACCCACCAGCCTGGTCCTTCAACCCTGTGTACCCATCACACCCCCCAGCCCCACCCATCCATTATATGTACCCCTCATACCTTCCTAACCCCACCCACCAGCCTGACCCTTCAACCCTGTGTACCCATCATACCCCCCAGCCCCACCCATCCATTATATGTACCCCTCATACCTTCCTAACCCCACCCACCAGCCTGGCCCTTCAACCCTGTGTACCCATCACACCCCCCAGCCCCAACCATCCATTATATGTACCCCTCATACCTTTCTAACCACACCCACCAACCTGACCCTTCAACCCTGTGTACCATCATACCTCCCAGCCCCACCCATCCATTATATGTACCCCTCATACCTTCCTAACCCCACCCACCAGCCTGATTCTTCAACCCTGTGTACCCATCATACCCCCCAGCCCCAACCATCCATTATATGTACCCCTCATACCTTCCTAACCCCACCCACCAGCCTGGCCCTTCAACCCTGTGTACCCATCACACCCCCCAGCCCCACCTATCCATTATATGTACCCCTCATACCTTCCTAACCACACCCACCAACCTGACCCTTCAACCCTGTGTACCCATCTGACCCCCCAGCCCCACCTATCCATTATATGTACCCCTCATACCTTTCTAACCACACCCACCAACCTGACCCTTCAACCCTGTGTACCCATCATACCCCCCAGCCCCACCCATCCATTATATGTACCCCTCATACCTTTCTAACCACACCCACCAACCTGACCCTTCAACCCTGTGTACCCATCTGACCCCCCAGCCCCACCCATCCATTATATGTACCCCTCATACCTTCCTAACCCCACCCACCAGCCTGGCCCTTCAACCCTGTGTACTCATCTGACCCCCAGCCCCACTCATCTATTATATGTACCCCTCATGCTCCACTAGTCCAGCCCATTAGGCCTATGTACCCTTTATACCCCTCCCCCCAGGCCTGGGTTATCAACTTTGTATAGCCTCATACCCCCACAAGCCTGGTCCATCTACCCTATATGCCCTCATACCTCCACCAACCTGGCCCATGAGTCAGGTGTGAGGGACGTACATAATGCCGGTTTGTTAACGTGGACCATGTATAAAGGCAGTTTGTTTATCCCACACACAGATCCCTCCCCACCCGCTGACCACATTGTCTGAATCATATGTGCACTTGGCTGAAGAGCTTACATTTTATTAGAGGCGATAATGTTTATTCGGTAGCTATGGACCAGCGAGTCATACCTCCAGTGTGGAAAAGATAAGTGAGGACATACAGAAACAAATCATGGACATTATGAGAACAGAGGTATGTGTTCTTAAAGGAACTGTTCTGCCCTGTGAGGATGGAATCCCAGGAGCCACCATTGCTGACTGACAGATGCAGGTTTTTTGTCATCCTCATCTCCGCTTCTCTGACCTGAAACAAGCATGCAGCCAGTGACACCAGAACTCGCCCCGGCACACATGTTCCTGGAAAGGAAGCATTGATAAGGAGGGACAATATTTCCAGCCTAGAAGCCGGATTAGAAAGAATTGTGACAGATGATTGATGCTCGGGGTAGGTGAAGGCGGCAGAGGACAAGCTTGTCATTTCATTTGTGTGTAAATCGTACTACGGGAGGGTGAAGCAGTGACTCGGCCACAGTGGACTCCCCAGTGCTCTCTGAATCCTGAACACCAAGCTCTCCCGCTTCCCAGGATGTCCCCACCCTCCATCCAACCATCACATCCCACCAAGACCTCTGAGTATCTACAATGGTGGGATCTCTCAGAGGGAGTATCTACAATAGTGGGATCTCTCAGAGGGAGTATCTACAATAGTGGGATCTCTCAGAGGGAGTATGTACAATGGTGGGATCTCTCAGAGGGAGTATGTACAATGGTGGGATCTCTCAGAGGGAGTATCTACAATGGTGGGATCTCTCAGAGGGAGTATCTACAATGGTGGGATCTCTCAGAGGGAGTATCTACAACGGTGGGATCTCTCAGAGGGAGTATGTACAATGGTGGGATCTCTCAGAGGGAGTATCTACAATGGTGGGATCTCTCAGAGGGAGTATGTACAATAGTAGGATCTCTCAGAGGGAGTATGTACAATGGTGGGATCTCTCAGAGGGAGTATCTACAATAGTGGGATCTCTCAGAGGGAGTATCTACAATAGTGGGATCTCTCAGAGGGAGTATCTACAATAGTAGGATCTCTCAGAGGGAGTATCTACAATGGTGGGATCTCTCAGAGGGAGTATCTACAATAGTAGGATCTCTCAGAGGGAGTATCTACAATGGTGGGATCTCTCAGAGGGAGTATCTACAATGGTGGGATCTCTCAGAGGGAGCATCTACAATGGTGGGATCTCTCAGAGGGAGTATCTACAATAGTGGGATCTCTCAGAGGGAGTATCTACAATAGTGGGATCTCTCAGAGGGAGTATGTACAATGGTGGGATCTCTCAGAGGGAGTATCTACAATGGTGGGATCTCTCAGAGGGAGTATCTACAATGGTGGGATCTCTCAGAGGGAGTATGTACAATGGTGGGATCTCTCAGAGGGAGTATCTACAATGGTGGGATCTCTCAGAGGGAGTATGTACAATAGTAGGATCTCTCAGAGGGAGTATGTACAATGGTGGGATCTCTCAGAGGGAGTATCTACAATGGTGGGATCTCTCAGAGGGAGTATGTACAATGGTGGGATCTCTCAGAGGGAGTATCTACAATGGTGGGATCTCTCAGAGGGAGTATCTACAATAGTAGGATCTCTCAGAGGGAGTATCTACAATGGTGGGATCTCTCAGAGGGAGTATCTACAATGGTGGGATCTCTCAGAGGGAGTATCTACAATGGTGGGATCTCTCAGAGGGAGTATCTACAATAGTGGGATCTCTCAGAGGGAGTATCTACAATAGTGGGATCTCTCAGAGGGAGTATCTACAATAGTGGGATCTCTCAGAGGGAGTATCTACAATGGTGGGATCGCTCAGAAGGGAGTATGTACAATGGTGGGATCTCTCAGAGGGAGTATGTACAATAGTAGGATCTCTCAGAGGGAGTATCTACAATGGTGGGATCTCTCAGAGGGAGTATCTACAATGGTGGGATCTCTCAGAGGGAGTATTTACAATGGTGGGATCCCCTTTTAATGCCATTATTCTGTTTGCTTTGTTAGCAGCAGCTTGGCATTGCATGGCATTGCTGAGCCGATCATCTACTAGGACCCCCAGGTCCTTTTCCATCCTAGATTCCCCCAGAGGTTCTCCCCCCAGTCTATAGATTGCATTCAGATTTTTACCACCCAAATACATTATTTTACATTTTTCTACATTGAACCTCATTTCGGAGAAGTTATTGCCCTGCTTAGCTTAGTATCGTCTGCAAATACAGAGATTGAACTGTTTATCCCATCCTCCAGATCGTTTATGAACAAATTAAATAGGATTGGTCCCAGCACAGAACCCTGGGGGACCCCACTACCCACCCCTGACCATTCTGAGTACTCCCCATTTATCACCACCCTCTGAACACGCCCTTGTAGCCAGTTCTCAATCCATGTACTCACCCTATGGTCCATGCCAACACACCTTATTTTGTACAGTAAACGTTTATGGGGAACTGTGTCAAATGCTTTTGCAAAATCCAGATACACCACGTCTACGGGCCTTCCTTTATCTAGATGGCAACTCACCTCCTCATAGAAGGTTAATAGATTAGTTTGGCAAGAACGATTCTTCATGAATCCATGCTGATTACTGCTAATTATACCGTTCTTATTACTAAAATCTTGTATATAGTCCCTTATCATCCCCTCCAAGAGTTTACATACTATTGATGTTAGGCTAACTGGTCTGTAATTCCCAGGGATGTATTTTGGGCCCTTTTTAAATATTGGTGCTACATTGGCTTTTCTCCAATCAGCTGGTACCATTCCAGTCAGTAGGCTGTGAGTATGTACACCGGTGGGGTCCCTTGGAGGGTGTGTGTACAACCGTGAGGTCCCTCAGAGGGAGGAGTATGTACAATGGCGGATTACCTCAGGGTTAGGAGGAGGAGTATGCACAATGGTTTGATCACTTGGAGGGGAGTATGTACAATGGTGGGGTCCCTCAGGAGGAGGAGTATGTACAATGGTGGGGTCCCTCAGAAGGAGGAGTATGTACAATGGTGGGGTCCCTCAGAAGGAGGAGTATGTACAATGGTGGGGTCCCTCAGAAGGAGGAGTATGTACAATGGTGGGGTCCCTCAGAAGGAGTATGTTCACTCGTGGGGTCCCTCAGAAGGAGGAGTATGTTCACAGGTAGGGTCCCTCAGAAGGAGGAGTATGTTCACTGGTGGGGTCCCTTAAGAAGGAGTATGTTCACTGGTGGGGTCCCTCCAGAAGGAGTATGTTCACTGGTGGGGTCCCTCAGAAGGAGTATGTTCACTGGTGGGGTCCCTCAGAAGGAGTATGTTCACTGGTGGGGTCCCTCAGAAGGAGTATGTTCACTGGTGGGGTCCCTCAGAAGGAGTATGTTCACTGGTGGGGTCCCTCAGAAGGAGTATGTTCACTGGTGGGGTCCCTCAGAAGGAGTATGTTCACTGGTGGGGTCCCTCAGAAGGAGGAGTATGTTCACTGGTGGGGTCCCTCAGAAGGAGGAGTATGTTCACTGGTTGGGTTTATCGAGAAGATGCAGAGCTGAAAAGATCAACTTTACCAGCTGGGAGGGGCGATCCTTCCACAGAGGTGAGACAACCTGGACCCCCTTCCCCAGTAGCCACATACAATGTGTGATATGAAGGGGCGGAGCCAACCCTCTGAATACACGCCCATCAGTCACATGTCCCAGGTGTGACAGAAACCCCCCAAGATGATGGGAGGAGAGAAACACCAATCACTGATAGATGGCAGATCAGAGGAACTGGAAGTCACAAGATGTACCGAGACAAACGTTATCCCTGTAGCTGAACCTCTCTCCGCACTCCTCTCCCAACTGTCTCTGCACTCCTCTCCCCTCTGTCTCTTCCCTCCTCTCCCAACTGTCTCTACACTCCTCTCCCCTTTGTCTCTACGCTTCTCCCCCCTTGTCTCTACGTTCCTCTCCCCTCTGTCTCCGCACTCCTTTCCCCCCTTGTCTCTGCACTCCTCTCCCCTCTCTCTGCACTCCTCTCCCCTCTTCCCTCCTCTCCCCTCTATCTCTGCACTCCTCTCCCCTCTTCCCTCCTCTCCCCTCTGTCTCTTCCCTCCTCTCCCAACTCTCTCTGCACTCCTCTCCTCTCTGTCTCTGCACTCCTCTCCCCCTCTGTCTCTTCC